>MU825453.1:0-16548 GCA_029204205.1 Desmophyllum pertusum | reverse complement strand
TGTCTTTGCTCGGCGGGGTTGGCGTTATAACACACATCATAGTGAAGGTCAGCCGTTTCATAGCTGCTTTTGGTCGGGAATTATACATCTCACGCACGGTAACGATTTCTCGTTTAATTCATACGTCGGCCGCACACCCCCACCAATAAATTTCTGGGTCATCGCATAAAATTAATAACAATTTCGTGAGCGGAGATATATTTTTTTTTAAATCAGAAATCAGCTGGCGCACTGGTAAAATATATAGTAAGGGAGAGTTCAGTGATGGCCGAGTGCAGTTTGTGGTACAGCTTTTTCGAGAAAGCAGTTGCTGGTGAAAAAAGCGCTACGCGACAATCCGGTAAAGGTTAATCTGGGATATGATCATCGGATGGCTACGTTCCTGATCACTGGTATGTCTGGTCGAAACCTACTGTTTGTTGTCTTTCTTTTAGCACCTCGCAAAGAAAACATTACGTCCATGGCGTCTCGTGCATTTTCTCAGATTTCCCTGAAATGCTGAAGTCAAGGAACCGTGAACTTAAAACTACCCACAATACCTTTCGGGATTGTCGCGTGCGCTTTTTTTGCAACCAGGGGGGGGACAACCTTCTCGAAACGGAGCTGTATGTTGATGGTTGCTGTTGGGCATGGCCTGGGCATGGGCTCATCCTTGCTCTGAGGGTTTTTCTCCGGGTGTTCTCCGGTTTCTCCTCCCTTCACAAAAACGCAACATTTCTAAATTCCAATTCGGGTTTGTCAGTTGTAAGACCGCTAAGTGTCACCCTCGTTAAGCAAAGTCGAATTTGTTCTGTTTAATAAAGCATCTCCACAAAAAAGAATACTAAGTTACTCTAATTATGCTGTGCATAATTCATCTTGGCTTGCCATCTTGGGTAGGGAAGGGGGGGGGGGCGGGGGGGGGGGGGGGGGGGGGCAAAGCTTAACAAAGTCGAAGTTTTTAGTGGGAGCGCGGCTTATTAAGAGAGGGAGATGTCCAAAGACAGGGGTCAATATAAGCAAAATTAGTAAAACTCTACTGGTATACTAACGCAAATGAGACAATCTGATTGGCTGAGCTACTCGTACACTATCAGCCATTAGTGTGCAGTGGCTCGAAGTCGTCTACAAAATTGCGGATTCTTCTCGTTTCTCCGAAGTTTCGGAAGAAGATTTAGAGTTAATACTAGACAATTGTTATGATTTTACTAAAACAATTAGATTATGAGCTCGAGATTTCTATGATGTGATAGTTGATGAGCACTACAGAAGAGGACATCTGCCTAGATCAAGGATGGTGAAAGGGATTTTACACTTTCAGCTTGATATCTATTGACCCAGCTAATGACAAATCTACAAATAATACCTATAATTAAGCGTAAAAAATACCGTTTGCCCAATTAAAATAAAAACCTTTATTTTTTTTTAGCGGTCCGTATCCAAATCCTTGAATTTGATTGGCTAAGAGCGCGCGATTCAGCGGTCCGTATCCTGCAGTACGGACCCCGAGTTACGGACCGCTCCGACCACTGCGCAATTTACTCGGGTAGAAAAAAAATTTTGCTTAGCTTTGTAAAACTGCAGAATGCGTTTAATACTGTAAGACCCACAAAAACATATTAATCAAGCCAAAATTTGTCCCGGGAGCGGAAAAATAATCCTCGGCACGTAAGCTTATAAAACTTAAATCAGTTGTGCCGTACGTTGAACGAAACTGAAAGCAAGTTTACAGTTTGTCAAGGTTTCGCATAAAATGAAAATTATGAATTGCCATTGAATGGTAAAAATTAGATTAACATGAGAAATGAAATTGGTGAAAACTGAGGAAACAGCTTTGCTCGAAAATGCTTTCAAGAGTATTGAAGATTGTCCTAAAAATTTGCCGCCGGCTGCGACTTTGAATGGTTTTTGTGTTAAATTTGAAATAGCTTCTCATTTCAGCTGCTTTTAATTTAGTGGTGAAATTCCGTTTGAGTCTCCATCGTCTGTTCTTCACAGCTACGTATAGCTTTCTGTAATTACATATTTTGGTGTAAAATTAATCATCCGAGTTTCTTTGTTATTTGGATTAAATTTTATTTATTCGGTAGTTTTATAGCGACCTTGGGATAATACGCGCGCGCGTGAAAAAAGATTTTTCAAAACAAGATTTCAAGATTTCTAGCATTTATACAGAACCAAGTAGGAAAAAAATAAAACACGTTATTCACCGGCCTTGGTTCGCAGCGGCCTCGTGCCGTACTCGAGACCTCGGGCACAGTTTTTCCTATAACGGACCGACCAAGGCCGGCGAATAACATCTAATGTATAACGTATATGCGATGCAAGGTATGAAATGTTTAATGTAATTCTCCATGTTTTTAGTGCAGAGTGTACAGAGTGCAACTCTACAGTATATTGCAATGGTTTAGGAAGATGACTTTATAATGACAATAATATTAATAATAACAACTTTATTTAAGGAGGGTAAAAAACACTTTAGTGACTTTCACTATGTCTATATGTATCTACAGTTATGGCGTAACTAATCAATAATCAATTTAATCAATTCATTCTTGCGTGGGGGACACGCGTGCGCACCACGCAAATATATCCGCGTTATATCACTTGTTGATCCGCACACGTGTCTTGTAGATTCTATTAAAAATTACTTTTTATGGCTCGCGTATTTACATAATTAACAAAGAAAAAAAATCGCGCGCGTGTTTACTAGTCTGATGCAAACACGAGAGAAAGTTTGGGAGAATTCGAAAGTTTATGTAAATCCGACTCTCAGTACTTTCGAATTCTGCCAAACTTTCTCGAGTGTTTGGGTCAGGCTATGTAAACAAAGAAGCGGCCATTTTCTATTTCTTTTATAAATAAAGCCAACAAAACGCAATGATACGTTCATAAACCGTGTTACATAGCCTGATACAAAACGAGTATGACTACGCGGCCAATCAGAGAGCAGGTTATATGATCAAAATTTTATAATTGTGATAGTCTATGGCATTTTTGAATCACACTATAAAAGTAATTCCTATGCCCTCAAGTCCTTCGCCAGTTTTTTGGGAATACGTAGATATAAATTGCGGTAGTCTGTGGATTGCCATACGCACGAGTTCCCCAGCTTTTCTCACGCGTTTTTCTTGGCATGTTAAGACGTAGATTGAGGTACTCCCTGGCTTTCATGAAATCACCGAGTTCGTGAAAAACTTTGCAAAGATTACCATACGCAATTCCTTCCCCAGATGCATCTCCTATGGCTTTTGGCAATACCAAGATGCAGATTGTGGTAGTTTATGGCTTGTTTAAAATTACCGAGACTATGAAACGCATTGCCAATGTTGCTATAGATGCGTCCTTCCTCGACCTTGTCGCCCTTGTCTTTGACCATACTCAGATGGAGGTTGTGGTGCTGTATGGCTTCTTTGTAATCACCCACACTTTCAAACGCATAGCCAAGATTCTTATACACAGTTTCTTCCATAGTTTTGTTTCCCACTTCTTTGGCGATAGAAGACATGGCTTGTAGTAGTCTATCGCTTTTTAAAATACGGAGACCGACAAAATTATTGCCAAGATTTAAATACGCACCTCCTTCCCCAAACTTATCTCCCACGTCCTTCAAAATACCAAGACATAGTTTGTGGTGGTCTATCGCTTTTTTAAATCACCCAGAGCGTAAAAAGCAATGCCAAGATTTAAATATCCACGTCCTTCATCGCACTTGTCTCCCACGTCCTTTGCAATACTAATAGCTAGCTTGTAATACTCTATGGCCTTTCTTACGTCACCGAGACTTCGAAAAGCACAGCCAAGATTGCCATACGCACTTCCTTGCCCAGCCTTGTCTCCCACTTCTTTGGCAATACTAAGAGCTAGGTTTTGGTATTCTACGGCTTTCTTGAACTCCCCGAGACATTGAAAAACACAGCCAAGATTTTCATATGCAGTTCCTTCTTCAGCCTTATTTCCTATGCCTTTGGTAATACTAAGCTGTAGGCTGTAGTAGTCAATGGCTCTTTTGAAATCACAGAGACCTTCAAACGCATTTCCAAGACTTCCATATGCACATCCTTCTGCACCCTTGTTTCCCACTTCTTTGGCAATATTAAGAGCTAGATTTTGGTAATCTATTGCTTTTTTTAAATCACCGAGACTTCGAAAAGCATTGCCAAGATTGCCATACGCATGACCTTCCTCAGTCTTGTCGCCCATTTTAGTAGCAAGACTAAGATGTAGGCTGTGGTATTCTATGGCTTTTTTGTAATCACCAAGACATTGAAAACTCTGCCAAGGTTTCCACACCCACGAACTTCTCCCTCCTTATCTCCAACCTCTCTGGCAACACTGAGTCATAGGGTTTGGTAGTACCTGGCTTTTTGAAATTACGAGGCCTTCAAAACCACGGCCAAGATCGCCATACGCGCGACCTTCCCTCAGCCTTGTCTCGCTCTTCTTTGACAATGCTGAGACGTAGGGTGTGGTAGTCTATGGCTTTTTTGGAATCACCGAGACTGTAAAAGCATTGCCAAGATTGCCATAGGCATTCCTTCATCAGCCTTGTTATTCATCTCTTGGCAACATTAAGATGTAGATTGTGGTATTCTATGGCTTTTTGAAATTATGGAGACTGTTAAAAGCATTGCCAAGATTCAAATATGCATTCCTCTCTCCAATCTTGTCCCCAGCTTCTTTCGCAATACTAAGACATCGGTTGTAATAGGCTATTTCTTCATAAAGTCTCTTATACTGTTTAGGCGTTTGAAGAACTGGTGTGGAGAACTCTGTTGTTGGTTGAAGCGAAGCATGTACCTGTTGGATAAAGCATGATTTTAAGACGGATTCCGCTCAACGTTCGAGCAATAAGTGCAAAAATTAATTACTAAAAAACTACTCATAGCACGGTAACATTTTGAATACTATTTGAAACATATCACTATAATTCACTTCTCCAAGTGACCCCGCAATTAAATTATCAAGCATTCTCGAGAAAATTAATGTCGAACTTCGTAAAAAATGATAAAAACGCACGCCATTTTTGTTTTGAACTGAAACGAAGCGTCTTTTAATTAAAATATGTAATGATTTCTCTCGCGGGGTCAGCTTGGGAGCTAATTTATTCGATAATTTCTTCTTAACTGTATTCAAAATGTCACCGTGCTATGAGTATTTTTTTGGTAACTTAATTTTTTGCACTTATTGCTCGAACATCCAGCGGAAATCATCTTAATTTGTTTTACTGTAACCTTTTTCCGCCCAAAAGTGTAAAAAACAATATAAAATAATCGCGACTCCGAGGAAACATCTTGCAAACTTAAAATATAAGAATAAGCAAGAGAGATAAACAAAGTAAACGTAATAATTCGGTTCTTCTTCTTTTATTGGACGTTTGATAATGGTCTTGAAATAAGAACCGAAATATTACGTTTATTTTGTTTCTCTCCCTTGTTTATACTTATATTTTAAGTTTGCAAGATGTTCCACTACTGCTAAATTCTATTTATAACCCTTCAACAAACTCTCGACCCCAGACCTTCGCTGCTTTCTTGTCGAGATTGTTTTCGGAACAGATATGCCAGTACAGACTAGAACTGCAAACAGTCCGTATTTTAGCGCAAGAGTCCCGGCGCACAATATCTCGAGAAAAAGAGAGACTGTTTTGTAGTCTATTAGTAGACAGTTGCCTTTCTCTGGGAATAGCCTGTTATTCAAGAGTCCTTCAGAAAATTTAACCAAGTAAAGAGAAAACAATGTATATTAAGAGGCTGTCTCTGTTAAAAACCGACCAGTCGATTTTCTTCGAAATTTGGATTTTTCTCATATGCTGGGATTTTGAAGCCTTTACCAAAGTAATCACTAAAATGAGTTTTATTTGATCAAAATTCTAACTGGAGTTATTTATGATCGATCAAAGTTTGGGCCGGTTGGCACTAATTTCGGGCCCCCGGAACTGCAAAAATGACGCATGTTGCCGTCGCCGTGAAAAAATAAATATTCGTCCTAAAGATCCAATTCTTTTTTTAATCTATAGATATATCATAGAATTTTGTTCAGACTGTTGCAATTAGAATTCAATTGGTTACTTCGGCGGTAAAAATTAGATTTTCTACCACAACCTAAACGAGTTTTGAACGAAACACGAAAATAGCTCAACTTTGAGGGCAAATTTTAAAAATGTGGCACCTGTTTCAGACTGCTTAACTACATAAACAAAAACTAGAAATGACCGTTAATTCGAAAACTAAAATAAAATTTGTCAGCACACTACATTTGCAACTCTAACAACTGTTTGAATTTTGGGAGGGGGGGGGGGGACTGGGCGTAAAACGCATGGCAAGCGGTACGTCCCCCGCCCCTATCCCCCCTCCCCCCACTCTTTGCGTGGTCAATCCCAAGGACTTAGTTAGTGTCATGGGAAAAATAACTTATAGGGCCTATTTACATGGAGAAAAGTAGTCCCTGGTAGGAGGGTTACCCTCCTCCCCGAGCCATCTTTTACCGAGCATTTATATGAAAAAGTTGTCCCCGCTGAACGAGCCAAAAACTTGGCCCTCTCGGGTTCGTGCATGCCTATATGCTCCGACTTGTCCCTGGTAGGCGAGGCACAAACAGCCAAAGTGTTTATATGGAAAAATTTGCTCGCCCCCAGGGTCATCCTACCTCAAAGCGAGTGACCCTCCACCCAGGGTCACACTGCCCCCAAGCCAACTTTGCGGATTTCTCATGTAAACGGTTCGCTGCTATTTATAAAGAAATGTATGACAAGTTATTTCGCCCAGGGTGGCTCGGTATGGAAGGTAAAACCCTCCTTACTAGGGACAACTTTTCTCCAGGTAAATAAGCCCTTAGAGAGCTTTTACATACATTTTAAACAAACCTCACCTCTCACAATTGCCTTCAGGAATGTTGGTTGCAATTCAGTGGCAGCTTTTGCATCACTAAGTGAATCATAATAATTCCCTACCAAACAAAAACAAAAAAATAAATAAATAATCAATATCACGTAAAACTCCGAGCAATAAGCTCTGAGCGTATACTTGTCCAAAATACTTTATTGGTGCTATTATTTTCGGGAGGGCTTATTATCGGGGCCGGGGGGGGGGGGGGTATTATCGTGGAAGGTGGGGGGGGGGCTTATTACGGAAGGGATTTTCCTTACTGAACGTCATACAATTCATTTCACATTAGTCCTGAGAAGTCGATGATACAACATTATTTTCATCATCATTGAGCTTGACGTATTATATCAAACACGAGAGACAGTGTTTCATCCCATTTCTAAACAACAAGAGTGCGACGCTTAGCGAGGTATTTCTGACGAAATTCGAGGTGTTGGAAACCGGATGAAAACACTGTTTCGAGTGTTTGATATATCTGTCCTAATTAAGATCAGGTATCCACACCTAGGGCTTTCCACAATATGCTCGGCAACTTTTTGGCAACTTTTCGTATTTTGAGCAACTTTTTTCATTTCGAGCAACTTTTGGCATTTTGAGCAACTTTTTGTATCTGAGCAATTTCTAACCCATTTGAGTCTTGAGTTGCATTAAAATTGCATGAAAATGCTTAGAAATGTTACTTTGATTAGCATATTTTACTTTGGATTGGCGATTAGCATATTTTTTATTTAGACAAAATCACAAAAAAGAGCAACTTTTTTTTAAACTGAATTTTTTTATAAAAATTTATAATAAAAAGATTTTAAAATTAAA
Organism: Desmophyllum pertusum; assembly: GCA_029204205.1. Classification (NCBI taxonomy): domain Eukaryota; kingdom Metazoa; phylum Cnidaria; class Anthozoa; order Scleractinia; family Caryophylliidae; genus Desmophyllum; species Desmophyllum pertusum. Next base: position 8,869 of record MU825453.1, on the reverse strand, counting down.
AAAAAGCAACTTTCTTGATTTTTGGAGCAACTTTTGAGCAACTTTTTGAGAAGTTTCGAGCAACTTTTTGACCAAATTAGGGCAAACTTTCTTAATAAAAAAGCAAACTTTCTGGTTTTTTGGAGCAAACTTTTGAGCAACTTTTTGAGAAATTACGGGCAACTTTTTGGGAAATCTCGAGCAACTTGTGGAAAGCCCTATCCACACCTTCTTTCACGGTTATGATCATGAACGTTATTTCAAAGATAAAACATTGACCTTGAAAAAAAAAATGATTGATGCACAGATTCTTACCCAAATAAAAATGTGCTATCGCCCTGTTATTGAACAGTTTGGCGTTCAGTTCACATCCTTGCAATTTAACTGAATTCCTTCTGTGTAAAAGTGAATGGCGGCGTAAAAATTCCAAAGACCATATTCATCATTTCCTTTCTTCTTGCAGGCCTCTGCTTTTCCTAAAACAAAAACATGTTGATTATTATTGATACATAATCAATATGTTCTAAGAATAGCGCACATGGCCACATTTGACCACAATATTAACCAAAATCTTGATTTTCGTGTGCTTTATGCTGTGATTATATGAAGTGAGGCTTGTCGGGGACTGGGAGCGAGTATCACGTGACAAACAACGCGAGCGGAAAATAACTGAGACAAGTGTGAGTGAATCTGTGAACTGTGAAGCCGAATAAAACCTGTGATTATTTTGTGGATATCAGAGCTCAAACTTCAAGAGAATTCACAAAAGACTGTCTTACATCAAACAGGAGAATTTAAAAAATTGTGTGTTTCCACTAAAATCTGCTCTTTAACCCTATTCTGCCTGGGGGAATTTATCTTACTTAACATTTCCTAAAAATTATCTGGAAACATTTCCTGTGTCAATTGTTGATCACGTGACTGACGTAATATTCAGTTTTAATGAGATTTTCACTTTTTATGAAGTTTCTTCCAAAATGTTTACAGTTTTTGTATCCTTATATGTGTCACTGACAGAATAATATATTTCTCATATTTCTGCCAAGCTAAAATATACCATCATTTCTTTCAACATGAATTTATATCTCTGCACTATATAGCCTTAAAAAAATTCAAAAAGAATATACTAAAACAGTTATTTTTTTCTTTACCTCGTAAACTGTTGTCATCACAATCCAGTTCTTTAGCAGCAGATGCTGTGGCCTCGTTTTCATTCGCAGATGTTGGGGCCTCGTTTTCATTCCCAGATGCTGGGGCCTCGTTTTCATTCTCAGATGCTGTGGCCTCGATTTCATTCTCAGATGCTGTGGCCTCGTTTTCATTCTCAGATGCTGTAGCCTCGTTTTCCTTCGCAGATGCTGTGGCCTCGTTTTCCTTCGCAGATGCTGTGGCCTCGTTTTCCTTCGCAGATGCTGTGGCATTGTTTTCATTCGGCCCAGCGTCAGAATTTGATTCCTAAATCGAGAATTCTCCTAATATGAATCCCGGTTTACACGAGCGACGCCACGACGCAAGCATAAGCGCAAGCATAAGCGCAAGCACAAGAAAAAGGAACTATTATTTTTCTTGTGCTTGCGTTTATGCTTGCGTTTGTGCTTGAATCACCCCGGTTTACTCGTACGTTTATTGTGCATGCTTATACTTACGTCTATGCTGCGTCGTACAGTACATGTAAACCAGGCCTAACTGGCCATTTTTGCTAGAGTAATCGTACGAGTTCAACAATAAAATCTCTTAAAAGGTTAGGTCAAAACCTTTCCAGCTGATAGGAAGTGTATCAAGCGCCGAAGATAGCAAGAAAAGAAAGGGGGAGTTAAAAGGAAAGGAAAAGAGAGAAGGAAAAAATCAAAAGAAAAAAACTTTTTTAAAAAGTCTTTTTTTGGCTATGCACTTTGGCCAACGATAAAATGGAACCTTTTTGCCCTAAATCCTTTTTAAAATCTTTCCCTAGTTCTCCAAACGGCATTTTTAGCAACGGTTAGCCAAAATTTCCGGTGACAGCACCAAGAAAAAGGGTTTCGTAGACCCAAAAAATGCGTTTTTCAGTGCGAATTTTGGTATGTTAAGGGTTAACTGAGAATCTCTGTTGAGGTAACACTACTCAGGAACTAGTACTACGATCAGAAACAAGTAGACTGGATCTGGGACTAGTTCAATGTTACCTTGCCTTTCGGCGCAGTATTAGTTCCCAACTCGTTCTTTACTTCCGCTTTGTCTTTTGTTGTAACGTATCTCCAGCATTGGACTGACCTGGTCTTTAATTCCAACAAGGTCTTGTTATTTCATCAAGCTTGTTAGAGTTAAGAAGTATAACATCGATCAAACCGAGAATTCAAGGAATAAATAATAAACCTTCATTGGCGTAATCACAATTACTGGTGTGACAGTAGTTTTCATTGTGGTCCGAGTGTGTACAAAGTGCGAGCCAGCGAACTATGCGAGCCAGACTGAATCCTAACCCCAAAATACAAGGCTACCCGCTAGCTACCGGAGCTAACTTATAGGCTAACCGCAGTGCTATTTAGGCTAACCATAGTGTTATTTAGGCAAAACAGAGTGTTATATATTTAGGCTAACAGAGTGTTATTTAGGCTAACCAGAGTGTTATTTAGGCTAACCAGAGTGTTATTTAGGCTAACCAGAATAGCTCGCTGGCTCGCACTTAGTCAAGACTCGTCCTGTGGCCCATGAAAACAAATACTTTTAATAACTCAACATAAGAAATCCAACTGTCAGGAGGCCTAACCAGTTGGTTGTGGAATACTGTATGACATAAGCTACCAGGATGTTGTCAAAGGATACTGCTAATCCTTTATCACACCACGTGATGGCTTCTTCAAACTTATTCAGCTGAACACAGACACTCGCTCCTGATGACAAGAAATAACAAAATCCCAATAATGCATCAGAATATAGATAGATATTTGTCGACTTTGGAACGGCTCAGTGAAATGGCAAAATCGTGTAGAAGACTAAGTAAATATGCTATATTGGGGAAACAGACGTGTCTAACCTTCCCGCTTCCCGTACATTTACTAGCGGTTACCGCCCCCCCCCCCCCCCCCCTCCTTAGTGGCTCCCACCTCTTTGTGCTTTTTCTCCGGTTCCCGCCTACCTTGGGTATCCCTCTCAGCTCTCACATTTCTCCGCGTGCCCTCCCCCCCCCCCCCCCCCCCCCCTGCCCCCACTAAATTCTTACCTCTTACAATCGCCTTGAGGTAGGTTGGTTGTAATTCGGTGGCAGTTTGTGAATCATTCAGTGATTCATGATAATTTCCTGTCAAAGAAACAACCTCATTTAAATAACACTTTTCCAAAAAGAGATCTCAAAATTATAGTTTAGGAATTCACAAAAATACAAAAGAATGATACTCGGAGTATTAATGTCTAACATTTGGTAAGTAAACAATGGTTACTTATAACCTCAAAATTTGATTTTTGCTCCGTCGGAAAAGAAATGAAACAACAAGCTACACTTTGCAAGATTGACGTTTTTACGATTTGAAACCAAACTGTGGCAGTATAATTAGAGCGGTTTTCAATTGAGCGTCGTAAAACCAAAACCAAAGCAATTGCAATAGCCAATCACAACAAACGTAAACAACACAATGAACCAATGAGAACTCAAAGCAAATACACGTAACCGGCGCCAAGCGCGGGAAAACGCGTGCGACCAAGTCGCGATTGGTTTTGGTTTTACATCTGATTGGTTGAGAAGATGGCGTGAAATTTAAACCAATCACAGAGCGTAGTAAAGTAAAACCAAAGTAATTCCTGATTACTTTCGACAATCAATTGAAAAACCGCTCTATTGTGCAGTCTCGCTTAATTTTGTGATGTCCTGCCAACGATGGCTGTCTTGATATGTTTCGAACCTTCTTTGTCATTCAAAGCACATGCACATGCCAAGCGAGCCTATGCGCATTATCGTAGTACAGGCCCCTTTAATCAAGCAAAAGCCACCAACCATCAACGAAACAACGCATTATCATATTAAAGAATGAGAACTGAACGACACCAGTCAAATAGGACGTAAAAGTTCTCACCCAAATAAAATTGTGCAATGGCCCTGTTGCTGTACAGTTTGGCGTTCAGTTCGTCATCTTTTGCAGTTCACTTGAATTCCTTCCGTGTAAAAGTGAATGGCATTGATAAAATCTCTCTTTGCGTATTCCTCATTACCTTGTTTCCTGTAAACTTCTGCTCTTGCTAAAATGGGAAGAACCGAAAGATTGTTGGCACATACAATTGTGTAAAGTGAAGAAATATTTCCCTCAGTTTGTTTGCAATATAGTTAATCAAGAGGGAAATGGTTATGAAGTCCAACAAAGTTCTTTGTTATATGTTTTTGTTCGCTGTTTCGCTGTTTTTGTTCGCCTCTTTGTTTGCTCCTTTGAAGTTTGCCGGGCTTCATAACCATTTCCCTCTATTAACTATGTTTTCAATAAGCATTTTCAAAGAAGTTACTGCATGGTGCGATGCTCTACCAACTGAGCTGTGAAGTCATACATTGGGAGCAAGTTCAATTTTAAGCTCATATGTTCCCGTGAAAGGAATAGAATAACAAGTGAAGTTATGTATGAACTGCTTTACACTCTCATTGTTTCTGCACTTTACACTCCCTATCCGCATTTGTATATACTAGTTCTAAATTTATAAATGTAATTTTTACAAATGTAATTCCTAATTTTTAGTATAGTAGGTCCACATCAGCCCTTTGGCTGCCTTTTTACCAACCTACTCATCAAATAAAGTATGTATGTATGTATGTATTATACATTCATTTACATGTACCTCATTTATTGACAAACACTGTGGTAATTGATAAGAATTGTGACTAAGAGACGGTAGAAACAAAGACCGTTTGCACACGGTCACTCCCTTCAAGTTGGCAGAAAGTCAACAAAAACATTTTCCTCAGAAAAAGTTGTGACTGTACAACATGACCGCTAAGTCTAGTAATTTGGACAGATCGAAAAAGATAGGATTTTGGGCTGGCCTTTGAAATAAGTATTATGGGTATTTATTGCAGGATTAAATAGGGCTTGGTCTGCCATGTGTTCAATCTAAGCCTTTGGAACCTGAAATCTGCAGCACTGATATTCTGTAAATTTCTAGCATAAATTATTGAGGTCTGCAATACAGGAATCGTTAGGCCGTCATCTTTTTCTTTTCTTTTATTTCATATCATATTACTCATGAGGATAGTAAATACATATTTTCCCGGGAAAAATGGAATCTAAAAATAAACCGGTCTGTAAACTGAATGCTGTGACATAGAATGATGTAGTATGGGAGTTGCTCCCTCCGTGTAATGGACTCCTGGAAGAAAAACTCTCTGTGAAATTTTGCTTGTCGAAGCCAAGAAAGAATTACTTAACATCATCTTGATCAGGAAAAACCTCATTTACATTTACTTTCAACACACTGATTTGCAAACACGACTGTACTCAGATGAGAGACCCTGGGAGCGAGGTTGGACTGTACTTACAAAAAATTAGTTTTGGAAGAAAAACTCTCCAAGAGAAAACTGACAACACGCCAACAGCTTTGTAGTCGAGCAGGCTGCAAAATTACGAACAGCCTTCAGCTTGTATAGTTTATATGTTTAATCTTACCTCTTAAAGTGTCGTCATCAAAATCCACTGATTCTTCAGCAGGTGGTGTGACGTCACTTTCATTTACGGCATTGATTGGATAACTTGCCATGAACACCTGCAGTTTGGAAATAAATCCTTGTAATCTCAATGTGTCAGATTATCGATTAAAAGAGTTATCGAAAATAAACATTCCACATCAAGTATTGCACACTTGATATAAAGTATAGATAATTTAAAATCAATCGTATACCAGAAATACGCGTCTCGTAGAAATTACGGCCTCGCGAAAGAAGCTTAGCGTCCGCCATTTTGTTTTAAGACTCCCGCCAAAATAACGTTATCGCGGGACCTAGGCCCGAAACGAGCAGTCTCACCTTTTGAGAATACAATGGACGATTACATGGAAAGCAGCTTGAAGAAAACAACAATCGCTGTATGCATGTGCGTTATACATCTTGGTCATTCCTTAGCCGTCCTTTCCAAAACAACAACGTAAAATGAACTAATTCTGCTTTTTCTGGAGAACGTGAATTGCAAATTAATCGCTGTCTTTACTGTCTTTACATATTTAGCTGTGGATAGCTCTGACTCCAATGGGTCTGGATTATCGCGAGATTCTTATTTAAAGCTGAAAATATAAATTCGTCGTGGGTGCATGCTTAAAGTCCTTGTCGCCTCAGAATCTGCACATCTTTGAAACTTTCCGCTCGACTGAAACACATTTTAAAATTCCTACATTTCTGAATAAATGTTTTCCTGTTTGTTGATCTAAGCTAGGAGTCTCCAATTGATATAAAATAGATTATTTAGTTTTGTAACACTTAAAACTTACCGAGGCTATTCAGTCATTCAGGTGATAATGTCCGTAACATACCAATGCGTTCCACAACAGTTCCATTTACTGCAAAACAAAACCACAATTATGCTTGATAAGCTGGTCTATGGCTTGGCTTCGCCCCCGAACGAAAGATTTAGAGAAGGATGGTCCACGACTGCAATGACACGTTTGTGGGCACGATGCGCCCCAAACCCTATCAGCGATAGGCAAGTAGTTTGCCACATGCGGCTGCCAGGGAAAGGTTTACGTTGTTTACGCGGGTTTTTTCATACTGTTTCTTTTCTCCTCAGTATAAAGGCTCTTCGGTCTTTCTCAAAGGACTAGGCTCTGCTTGACTGACTAATCTGCCTCCATCGGTTATCAACGCCTCCACGCCAAGCTGATATTCCATAATCCGTAGGGTGGAATTCCTTGTTAATAATTATTACAACACTAACAGCTTACCAGTTCCCTTCTCAGAAGTAAACTGCCTTAAAATGGAACCGTCACCCGAAATAAAACTGCTGCCATCATGATTATTCAGGCTTGATGTGTCAACAAGTTTTGTCCGTGTGCTTTTGTTCTTCTTGCTTTTGCTAATTAGCCCGTGTTTGAAAGCCGTTCCAATATCGCGGAGTGTTTCTCGATCTCGAAAAATCTGCACAAATAAAACGCGGAAGTGCATGTATTTAAATCCTTTCACCCTCTGGGGTATAGACAGTAGCGGTAGCAGGGGGAAGGGGAGGGGAGGGTTGGGTCCACAAGGTCAAATTCTTAATTTTTGACATTTTTTTTTTGTTAAGGATCCTATGTCACAAAATTTAAGTCATTTTTTCCTAGTGCACAAATCCCCTTCAAATTGCAGAAACCCTCAGAATAATAACCCAAAAGTTTACTAATGGTAGAATATACACCAAAGAGGTAATAATAAACCAGGGAGGGGAGGGGATAGAAAGCCGGCACTTTTCTTTGAGGAACATAGCGGTGCCGGGCAAACAGACCTAAACAGAGTGAATCCTGTGTCAATCAAGCCGTTGCTACGAATGACGTCAGACCAAAACGTTCATTGTTTCATCTTCGGGAAACTTTTTCAAGCTCGCAGCGAAGAGCTGTCTAGGCGTAGTAGCCTGCAAACGCAGTGCTGGCGGATTTTTGGCCTGATCTTTCACGCAGCCGAGAAAATATCTCGGCGGCGGGTGAAAACAAACAAGCGAAAAATCCGTCTGAAGCTGCATTTGGCAGCCCGGCTTGCGAGCGAGTCTTTCGGATAGCGGTTAGTAAGTGCTAACTAACTGGAAACGGGAAGCGAAGTCGGATGAAAATGTTTAATCGTAATACAACGCAGGCGAAGCGAAGCGAACATCAGAAACAAACGAAAAGAGACACGTCCTTTCGTTTTCGAGCGAAAACAACCCAGGAAAAACATATTTTTGTTATCATGCATACTAATTCGGAGGTGTGAATTTCTTTGCCTGACAAGCTTTTTTATGTGTTAATAAGTTCCCGTGGGGACAATCCTCTTAGCAACTAGTTGAGTTGCGCTATTGCGCACACTCGGTTGCCCGGCCACCGCTATTGTTCCGTAATTATGCAAACCATTTATAAAGGAGTTTCTTATATCCCCCCCCCCCCCCCCCCCATGTAATAAACCAAACAGGAACAAGGAGATATGGTTGAGGAATGGAGAAGAATTAAGACGGATTGCGAACGGACGAATTGAAAAAATTGGGCCAATTTTTTCAGAGATTGCGCCATCCGTGGGACGTAGCTTCCTTAAATTTACAAAACAGGCAAAATAAACCACATCCAAAAAAACTATACCTAAAAATACAACACGTGTCCGTCGTCTCCGTTTTTCTGTAATCATTTGAATCCACTGGTGGGTGATTGGACCAAATCAGCTTTGTTCCTCTAGGAACCTACAAGGATTACACAGAGCGGGACCCTCGAACCATGAACGCTATGGCTTTTTTTCTTTTACTTTTTTAAACTTATTTTCTCTATAATTTTTCAGAATAGTAGCCGAATCACAGCCGGTTGGACTGGAAGCAACGGCCGGGATGACCATTTTTTTCTATACCCCGTGTTATCGACCCGACTTTTTTTTTTAATCAAAGTAACACCGCGGTGGTCTTACTTGTTATATGACAAAGGAGGGAAACGCTGCGTGTGGCAAAAAGGTAGAGACTATCTGTATCTGCATCCGTTGCTTCGAATCCGGGCTGGTGATTGGGCTAGTGTCAGAAAAAAAAGAAAATAAATTTGTTTTAAAAAGGGGAAAAAAAAGCCATGCGAAGCAACCAGGCGCGGATCCAGGAAAAAACTTGACCAGTTTACTTAGGAGTCCTGAGCGCCCGAATTTATGGAAGTCCGGAGGCCAAGTTCCCGCCGCAAAACGTTTTTTAGATTTTCAATGTCTCTAAATGATTATATTTCCCTCGATTTTTGAGTCATTTGGAAAATTTGACCGATT
>MU825452.1:345411-355440 GCA_029204205.1 Desmophyllum pertusum | reverse complement strand
ATACTCAGTATTCATATCAGTATTGTTATAACCCATCAAATTTTTTTCTCGCGCGCGATTGGTCTAAACACGTTCACATTTACGCAGCCAAAACTGGGGAATATCCGGGTGGATATTCCCCAAGTGATATTGCCCAGTTTTGAAAATTTGCGTTTCACGTTCGCAGGTTCAATTTTCGTCTTTGTAAATAAATTGCTAGATTAAATAAAACTGGTTGTTTGGAACAGACTAGAAGTTTTTTTGAACGCTAACATACTTTTTTTGATGTTTAACAGCCTTGGCCGACCGAGATCTTCCAGCGGGCAAACAGAGCGGCCTAGCCTCGTACCCAGACGTCTCTCTTATTTCCCATGGGCGGCGCAAAGGAAGGAGGGAAGGCGAAAGGTCGCGGCCTCGTCTTTCCCCTTCCCTATGGTCCCTCGCGCTTCGGGCTCGTGCCCAGTTGCTCGTCCAATCGCAAAAAACAAATGGCGAAGTGGCCTGAGTGAGGATGCTGCAGAGGCGGCCTTGTGAAAAAATATCTTAAGGATAATAACTACCATAGCCTCGATTTGGCTTGCAAAATATGCTCGGATATTTTGTCCTTGGACATTATCTGTTTCCATCGAAGCTCACATTTTTTTATTCTCCTCGACCTTCGCTCTCGGAAAACTGTTCGCCTCTCGGAACAGATAATGTCCGCGGAAAAATGTCCGAGCATATTTCCTCGCCAAATGGAGGCTATTGTTTATATATGAACAAATTTGAAAGAAGCAATTCTCTAGAGAACATCCGCCATGGTCTGCAATGGGGCAACAAACATATTATAATAATTAATAATTTTTTGTTATAATAATTATAGATCCCGGACAACACCTTTCTCGTAGCGAATCTGAATTTATTTATACACTTGGCTACATTTTCCCATTTGTTTGCGCCTTCTTGTACTAGACAGAATATGAGCGCAGCGCTTCTTGTTTGCTTTTACTAGGTTCTTTTGGTGCCCAGAAGGTATAGCCACTCTGTTCACCGCTGACGCCACTTGAACTCGTTCTTGTTTGTCTTGGTTATTCAAGCCGCACCAGATAAATATTTTCCCCACAATACCACCGACAAACTTCTGCTCATCTGCATGCATTCACCGTTACCAAATTGGCTTGTTTTGTTTTGCACAGACGTCTTGGGCGCCTTGCCAAGTTTCTCTCTTGTTGTTTTCACACATAGGAAGTAACAGTTTCCACCATAATAACGCCATCCTTTTTTCCAGCGCTCATCTGCAACGACCAATAATTACAACGACTAGTCAAATCAATAACCATGAGAATTCATTTTCTTTCTTGCGAGGGAGGACTGAGAGTTTCTTTATGTCCCTTCTAAGTAACAGTTGCTGGAATGTTCAACCAACTGGTTAGCCTCCTGCCAGTTAGTATTCTGGTATATATGTTAATTTCCTATATAGAGGATATTACACGGCGGCGCGAAGATATGAATTTTATTTTCGAGTGGTAAAAACAATATTTTACGAATGAGCGCAGCGAATGAGTAAAATATTGTTTTTACCACGAGAAAATAAAATTCATATCTTCAAGCCACCGTGTAATTTTCTTTTTATTATATAGACAAACCACAAAAGCACAACTTTATCCGCGAACTCTTGCAACTCGATGGCTGGACTTTCTTGAATTTCTCTCCTTTCGTCTTCACTTTCAAGGAACTCCTTGAATAATTTTAAGTCATATGAAGTTTTCTTCTTCGTTTTAGCATTTTCCTACTCCTCAGTGAACGATTTCCGTGTCAGCTTCAGTGAATTCACGAATCTATCGCTCGCCATTTTTCAACCGGCGTTTGGCAGCTTTGCACAAAAAGCCATGCAAAGCGGGAAATTACGTCATCGATATCCTCACTAGTGAGGATATGGAAAATACGCCACTCGGGTCCCGGATGTAGTTTCGTATGAATTTTACGAGTGGTCTATTTTCCAGTAAAACACTCGTGTCTATATAATAAAATAAGGTATCAGAGGTCTATAACTAGAGGTTTCCATCTAGCATTGCGCGCGACCCATCAGATTAGGAGTTAGGCTATTTTTAGACACTTTTCGCGCGAAACCAGCAGCCAATCACGCACCATGCCTGACAAATATGGTCATTGAACGCGCTAGCTCGACAATTTTTGTTCAAGACGGTTTGTTCGTCGATTGAAAAGATGGCTAAAATCACTAAGTAAAAAGCCTTGGCCCTTCTAAATCAAACAAAAGTTAATTCTACTAAATAATGCACGAAATTTGGAACGAAATATTTAATGGGAAATGCCTGTAAAATGTACAACTAATGCGACTGAAAGAGCACTAAAGGCAGCCTGAAATTAATTTACCCGCGGACACAATTAATTCGTCCAAAGAATGAAAACCTGTTTACAACACAAGTTTAAGCTTAGTCTATTCAGTATTGTTACCTTGTATTTCGACGAGGCTTGTCAATTCCAGCTGAATTAAGTTTTAAAATCAGCACAATAAATATCCATGGATCAGTTAAGCCGTTATAAGCTTATAACTTGAGCTTACGGCAGTTCGTCAAGCGTTCGTGACAGTCAATCATTCAACGATCACTTCACAGTGAAATTCTCTTTCTTTCCATCCATGTAGACATTGAGGGTTTCCTTTGTTCTTTTACTTCAATGAACTTGATTTCAAGCTCAGTTCGTTAATTCTGTAGTCGCGCAAGTTTCGCCCGCCGTATAAACAAGTGAAACCTTCGGCTGCGTATAGCTGTCCGTTCAACTTGTAAAATGAATATAATGTTCAGCTCCACAATTATTTCGAAACTTCCCATGTTAAGCTAAACCATCTGCACAATTTTCCAGAATATACGAAACTTTGGAGAGATTGAACGAAGATTAATCCGCGGAGAAACCTTTGTCTTTTCATTCAACTTTCGACAACTTGCCAACTGGACACCGCGCCAAGTTTTGCCGCCGAATTCATACAAATCATGCTTCATTTAGATTGAACTGAAAAATCACTCAGTCGATTTATAGTTTTACAAAAAGTATACCGAAGTTTGACCTAAATTTAGTGAAGTATTTAAACAATTATTACATTCTGCTGTGACGCTTTTCGCTTTTCCTTGGCCGGCAAAGTTTCTGCCTTTGCGTACCTAGCGCTCGCATATTAAAAATAGTTCAACGTGATTGGCTGCTGGTTTCGCGCGAAAAATGTCTAAAAATAGCCTAACTCCTAATCTGATGGGCCAAGACCCAATACCAGAGATGGAAACCTCTAGTTATAGACCTCTGAAGGTATATATGAATGAAATAATTTTTTATATACGCGGCCCCCAAAACCGTTTATAATAAAAACATTGTAAATTGACATAAAAATGCGAAACAATGTTTTAAAAAATTGACCATCCGCTTTAGCATTGCGTGACCCAATTCATTCTTATTACAAACTGTGTCCTGTTAGTGTTTGGTTCTCGAATTCATCTCTCCTAAGGGACTGTGCAATAATTACCAGGAGTGGGGGGTGGGGGTGGGGGGTTGGAAAACCAGAGGGAGGGGGGCATAAAGTAAAATCAAAGCAAGGATAGGGGGGCTCAAGGTAAAATATTAAAGTCACTCAAGAGAGGGGGGCTTAACATTTTATTTCAAGTACATGTTACATTGGCGAATCCATACCTATTTATAAGGTGGGGACCGAAAAATTTTCGGCCCTTCAATGGACCTGAAAATAACACACATGCTATTTTCCTTCTGCTATGACTCTGTTGAACATTGCTACGGAGGTGATGTTTGTTCGAGACGCGGATGTCCAACAATTAAACATGTAGTAGGAGCTCTTCTTTCTGTTATAAGATTTTAATCCACAGGTGCGTGTAGAGAAAATGCAGGTACTCGTATAAAGGTGTGTGTATACTGTGAGGGGGGGGGGGGGGGTCGTACATAATTTCTGACTGATTAGAGGGGGGGCAATAACTAAATTCACTCCTTTAGGAGGGGGGTATTACCTAATATTTTCCTACATGAAGCCCATTTTCCAACCCCCCCCCCCCCCCCCCCCAAAGGGTTAGGGTTTTCACTTGTTTGGACAAATTAGTTGCAGTATCAGAATAAATTTACCGATTACTTCAATATTACAAAATGTGTTCCCAAGTGCATCATACTGAACGTAACATATTATTTAAGTTTATGTAAGGCTCACACAACTTGCCTTGTGCTCTTGAAACAGCAACTGAAAACAATAGAGAGAAAGGAGTTTAATATAGACATTAATCAACCAAGTAATAAGAACTGACGCGATAAAAGATTTGCTCTTGTATATAAAGAAATCATCTGCTCTGAGCTTCTGCGGAACTAAAAGAGCCCACGTCACGTGATCTATTAGCTCTATGTACTTGCGTTAAGTACCCTTAATACCCCCATGCGATTAGATTTGTGAAAAAAATATAGAAATAGTGTATATTTTCCCCTTCAGCCAAATTGTTTTGTTCTTTGTAATGGGCTGGGACTAGGGGTACTAAACTAGAACTGATGAATGAATGAATGAATGAATGAATGAATGAATGAATGAATGAATGAATGAATGAATGAATGAATGAATGAATGAATAGAACTGAGAAGAATAAACTGAAATATACTTACAGCCACTACAGAGAAACCAAACCAGCAACAGAAAACCACAGTTGACGGCCATATCTATTGAATGACATGATAACAACATTTTAGTTTATTGAACAAATATAATCAGGAAAATGGATGAAGTGATACCCTTTAGCTTTAACTTTCGCGTGCACCGATTTTGCCCGTTTTATCTTCCTCTCGCCCCGATTATCTGCCCCTGGGTTTCCGGGGTTGTGTATCACCAAATTCGCTAAACTAACATTAAAAATGAGAAATGCATGGAAATATACCAAAGGAAAATTAATATTTCGAGCTTAGGATCTGTGATGCTTGATATGTGAAACTGTTGACCGCAATGTGAAAACAAATGTATCTGAGCTTGTAATTATTATTTTTGCTTCCTTTATCATTTGACTACAAAAGAAATCCGACAATTCAACCTTTTGCATTCGTAGTCGTTGCTTTTGTGTTGTCGGTATGTATCTAAAATCTCAACTGTCTTTAGTTACTCCCTTTCCAGATACAATACCATGAGAACAATTACTAGTGAGCTGACAAACCGCGCGCTGGTGATGTACTCGTGGGTGATCTACTCGCGAGTACCACTCGCTCGCTGAATAATTATTTTGCGAGCTCGCGAGAGAAAGCGAATGCTTCGAGTTAACGCGTCGTTAAACTTTCAATCGTGATTTCAAAATATGACACCCTATTCTTTTTCTTTCTTTTTTCTTTTCAAGAGCAGTTTTGTAATCAACTAAATTATTTAAATAGACGAAAAAACGCAAGGCTGATTAAACGGTATGAGAATAACTATATTTAAATACCATATTTTAAAAGGCACGGCCTTTCTTCTTCAGGGTCTTACAGAGAATGACTCTAACTAAAGTAACGTTACAAATTTGAAATGTGGGGGTGCAATATAATATAATAATAACATGAGATTGAGTAACACGGCTAAAGTTACCGCAACGGTAAAAATATATACTAAAAGAAACGTTAAAATTTGAAAAATACATAAGATTGAGTAACACGGCTAAAGTTACCAATGGTAAAAATATATGCTAAAAGAAACGTAAAAATTGAAATTTGACAAATTAAAAGAAACGTATTAATATGAATAAGGAAAAATGCTACATGATGCTATAAATGATACCAGATAACTGGCGGTACAATAAAAACTATGATTCTATAATAACAAAAGTAAAAGTGATAAAGCTAATGCAGCAGCATAAAGAACTAAAAAATGTCATGTTTCATCTTTCTTATTTAAATTTGTTAAGCCGAGATAATGAAGACCGGCGAGGGAGAGAAAGAACGAGAAGAAGACAGGGACGAATGCAAAGAAGGAAGACTGCAGATCAAGCAAAACAATGAACAAGATGAAATTAAAACGTATCATTAAACCCTCCCACCTGATCAACTTTTACTGAAGGGGAAGGCAAGGAAAAAACAGAAACAGGTTCTATAGAAAGGGGTTCAGATAATTTTGCTAATACATTGTGCTAAATCTAAGAAAAGAACAAGAATCGAGGAGGATGGCAGACTTCAGGCTGAAATGTTTTTAGTCTTGTTTCAAGTGTAAATTCGCGATGTTATCAAAATGTCAATTGAAAAAAAAATGCAGTGAAATAGAAAATGTAAAGTAACATTGTTGGAACTTACCTGCCAGATAAGGTTTTCCTTCCCTGCCTTAGTAGCTTTGTGTTTATTCCTTCGCCTCAGCTAAATTTATACAATGCTTATTTGCGGTCGCTTGTCTTACTGACCTACGCGCCAATTAATACTGTTTGCGATACGTGTTGGAACTTTGTTGACTTTCACTAATAGCCTTAAAATGAGTTGAATGATGACGGTAAAAACTTTAAAACTAAATATGTCAAAACGGTTAGAAATGTCAAGTGCAATGTTATTAATTATTTTTAATTTGTTCATAGGCACCGCCGATGTTTATCAGAGTTCAAAACTATTAGCTCGTTAGATAGATAAATGAAATGTTCTTTCATTTTCAAACGCTTTTCCAACAACTACGGTAAATTGTGAAACTGGGAATAATTTGTAACCGTTTTATTTAAAGAATAATTCTTCCTTTATTTGCAGTTGGCCTAAATTATCATGCAAACATTTTATCAGAGTCTATCTCAATCTTTTCTCATATAAATTTAGCCTCCAATAGTAGCATATTGAATTTTGTTTGTTTTATTTGTTTGTTCGGCGTCGCAAAACAAACGACGACAAGACGTGCTTTGCTCTGGTTTTGGGTTAGAATAAAAGAATTAGATGCACTTAGGAAGTAATGATTTTCTCAATCTGTGAGGGCCATTCACTGAAGAAATAGAGAACAAAACGTAACGAGCAGTAGACGTTTGTCCATACCGCTCTCGTCGTCACGCGTCCTTGTTTTACAAAACGTTGCTATCAGTATGCCATGCTTTGTTCAGTCGTAACTATGTTGCTGTTATCTTTTACATTATTGCTTTCTTCAATTTGTTTTATACCTGTCTAGTCTGTATTGTTTAATATTCTTTTAATTTCGCAATAGACGTAAAATATTGAACTACTTTACCAAGTATTGATTTCCTTTGTTCTCCAATAATTGCATTATCATAAAAAAGACCGAAGAAAACCTTCGATATTTCTGTGCGTCTATTCGTAGGGTTTAGGCGGACTTGTATCAAATTGAGAGATTTTAACTGGTATTTTAAAAAAATTTCACATTTTGATGTACACACGAGCAAATAAAACTTGTAATGTGAAAACGTATCAAGGAAACTTCAGTTGCTCGTGTGTGATAAGCTTTATTGAGAGAATATAAAGACTTTAAAGAAAGGTAAATAAAAGAATCGTTGATTAGAAGAGAATCATAAAGGATAATTACATGTAATTGGCGGGATATCAAGTCGTAAGAACGACCCCCTTAAAGAGGGCTGAGCTAATGCACGCGTTGGCAAGTCTAACTTGACAAGTTTTCATATGATAAGTTTTATTTGCTCATGGCTACGACAAGATATGACAAGTTTTTTCCTTAAGGCGGGGGTACACGTGAATTTCAATGAAATTTTAAGAGGTTTAAAGAAGGATAGAAGGGAAAAAAAGATTTTTGGAACACCAACAGACAGTTGATACCCACGCGGGTGCTCTTGCGTGGTTATCAACTGTCTGTTGTGTCAATCTACTAATTTTTAACTTCAAATTTTAATTTTAAAACTACATCAAATCTCAATATTTCTTCAGTATTTTCCTAAATTTTACAACTCCTTTGAGAAAAACTATTTCCTCCCAAACATACCCCCAAATCACCCAAAAATTTACAAAAACACCCCATAACAGAGATTAATGAGATGAGCATAGACTGATAGAGTTTTTGGATTGCTTGAAACGCGAACGAGTTATTTCCATTAAATCCATGTTAAGTGGCGGAAAAGAAGGGATAGAAGAAAGAAAATGATTTTTGGAACACCAACAGACAGTTGATACCCACGCGGTGCCTCTTGTGTGGTTATCAACTGTCTGTTGGTGTCAATCTACTAATTTTTAACTTCAAATTCTAATTTTAAAACTACATCAATATTTCTCATTTCCCTAAATTTTTTCAACTCCTTTGAGAAAAAACTATTTCCTCCCAAACATACCCAAAATCACCCAAACATTTACAAAACACCCCATAACATAGATTCATGGGATGAGCATAGAGTTTTTGGATTGCTTGAAACGTGAACGAGATATTTCCGAAAAATGGCATTCAGGTTAAGTCCGCGCCTTAGCAACTCGTCGGTGCTCTTGAAGAATGCTTTAATTACAAAATATGATGCCTTTATTTGTCAGTAACTCTGTCAACTTATTATTTGGATTATATTACATTGATATCAAAGGTGTTCGGACTAGGAGTGTGATATTGTCCTGCGAAGGCAAGCGGATTTGGAGGTAGGTACTAAATCTTGATAAACACTACTTTTCATTTTTATCAGAGTCCTATCTCAATCTTTTCTCATATAAATTTAGCTCCAATAGTAGCATATTGAATTTTGTTTGTTTATTTGTTTGTTCGGCGTCGCAAAACAAACGACGACAAGACGTGGCTTTTGCTTCTGTTTTGGGTTAGAATATAAAGAATTTTAGATGCACTTAGGAAGTAATGATTTTCTCAATGCTGTGAAGGGGGTGTATTCACTGAAGAAATAGAGAACAAAACGTAACGAGCAGTAGAACGTTGTCCATACCGCTCTCGGTCGTTCACGCGTCCTTGTGTTTACAAAACGTTTTGCTATCAGTATGCCCATGCTTTGTTCAGCTCGTAAACTATGTTTTGCTGTTTCATCTTTTTTACATTATTGCCTTTTCTTCAATTTGTGTTTATACCTGTCCTAGTTCTGTAATTGTTTTAATATTCTTTTAAATTCGCAATAGACGTAAATATTGAAAACTAACTTTAACACAGTATTGATTTCCTTTGTTCTCGCAATAATTGTCATTATCATAAAAAAGACGCGAAGCAAAACCTTCGATATTTCTGTGCGTCTATTCGTAGGGTTTAGGCGGACTTGTATCAAATTGAGAGATTTAACTGTATTTTAAAAAAATTTCACATTTGTGATGTAACAAGACAACGAGCAAATAAAACTTGTAATGTGCAAACGTATCAAGGAAACTTCAGTTGCTCGTAGTGTGATCACGCTTTATTGAGAGAATAGTAAAGACTTTAAAGAAAGGTAAATTAAAAAGAATTCGTTGATTAGAAGATGTAATTCATAAAGGATAAATTACATGTAATTGGCGGGATTACCTCAAGTCGTAAGAACGACCCCCTTAAAGAGGGCTGAGCTAATGGCATCGCGTGCAAGTCTCACTTGACAAGTTTTCATATGATAAGTTTTATTTGCTCAAATGGCTACGACAAGATTATGACAAGTTTTTCCTTAAGGCGGTTGTACCGTGAATTTCAATGAAATTTTAAGAGGTTTTAAAGAAGGGGATAGAAGGGGAAAAAAAGATTTTTGGAACACCAACAGACAGTTTGATACCCACGCCGGGTGCTCTTGCGTGCGTTATTCAACTGTCTGTTGTGATCAATCTACTAATTTTTAACATTCAAATTTTAATTTTAAAAACTACAATCAAAATCTCAATATTTCTTCAGTATTTTTCCTAAATTTTACAACTCCTTTGAGAAAAAATCTATTTGCCTCCCAAACATACCCCCAAATCACCCCACACACCTAAAAATTTACAAAAAACACCCGCATAACAGTAGATTAATGAGATGAGCATTAGATCTGATAGAGTTATTGGATTGCTTTGGATGATGAAACGCGAACGAGTTATTTTCCATTAAATCCATAGTTTTAAGTGGCGGCAAAAAAGAAGGGATAGAAGAAAAGGGGAAAAGAAAAAAGTGATTTTTTGGAACACCAACAGACAGTTTGATACCCACGCGGG
>MU825452.1:258280-335533 GCA_029204205.1 Desmophyllum pertusum | reverse complement strand
TTTCATTCATTTCATTACCATTTCCATTCATAGTCCTATTGTCATTTCATATTCATTTCATTTATTTCCATTTCCATTATTTCATTTCATTCATTTCATTTCATGATATCTTCCATTCATTTCATTTCATTTTACATTTCATTTACATTTTCATTTCAATTTCTATTTCATTAATTTCATTCTCATTTCATTTCATTTCATTCATTTCATTCATTTATTTCATTTCATTTCAAATTTCCTTCATTTCATTTCTATTCGTCATTTCATTTCATTGCCGCGTGGTGTCGTATTTCATTTGCTCCTTCCTATTCCTTTCCTATCTACCTTTCATTTCATTTCATTTCATTTCATTTCATTTCATTCATTTCAATTTCATTTCATTTCATTTCATTTCATTTCATTTCATTTCATTTCATTTCATTTCATTTCATTTTACATTTCATTTCATTTCATTTCATTTCATTTCATTTCATGTTCATTTCATTTCATTTCATTTCATTTGCATTTCATTTCATTCATTTCATTTCATTTCATTTCATTTCATTTCATTTCATTTTCATTTCATTTCATTTCATTTCATTTCATTTCATTTCATTTCATTTCATTTCATTTCATGTCATTTCAATTTCATTTCAATTTCATTTCATTTCATTTCATTCATTTCATGTCCATTTCATTTCATTTCATTTCATTTCATTTCATTTCATTTCATTTCATTTCATGTCATTTCATTTCATTTCATGTCATTTCATTTCATTTCATTTCATTTCATTTTCATTTCATTTCATTCATTTCATTTCATGTCATTTTCATTTCATGTCATTGTCATTTCATTTCATTCATTTCATTTCATGTCATTTCATTTCATTTTCCATTTCATTTCATTTCATTCATGTCATTTCATTTCATTTCATTTCATTTCATTTCATTTCATTTCATTTCATTTCATTTCATTTCATTTCATTTCATTTCATTTCATTTCATTTCATTTCATTTCATTTCATGTCATTTCATTTCATTTCATTCATTTCATTCATTTCATGTCATTTCATTTCATTTCATTTCATTTCATTTCATTCATTTCATTTCATTTCATCATTCATGTTCATGTCATTTCATTTCATTTCATTTCATTCATTTCATTTCATTTCATTCATTTCATTTCATTTCATTTCATTTCATGTGCATTTCATGTCATTTCAATTTCATTTCATTTATTTCATTTCATTTCATTTCATTTCATTTCATTTCATTTCATTTCATTTCATGTTCATTTCATTTCATTTCATTTCATGTCAGTTCATTTCATTTCATTTCATTTCATTTCATTTCATTTCATTTCATTTCATTTCATTTCATTCATTTCATTTCATTGTTCATTTCATTTCAATTCATTTCATTTCATTTCATTGCATTTCATTTCATTTCATGTCATTCATTTCATTTCATTTCATTTCATTTCATTTCATTTCATTTCATTTTCATTTCATTTCATTTTCATTTCATTTCAATTTCATTTCATTTCATTTCATTTCATTTCATTCATTTCAATTTCATTTCATTTCATTTCAATTCATTCATTTCATTTCATTTCATTTCATTTCATTCATTTCATTCATTTCATTTCATTTCATTTCATTTCATTTCAATTTCATTTCATTTCATTTCATTGTCATTCAATTTCATTTCATTTTCATTTCAATTTCATTTCATTTCATTTCAATTTCATTTCATTTCATTTCATTTCATTTCATTTTCATTTCATTGTCATTTCATTTCATTCATGTTCATTTCAATTTCATTCATTTCATTTCATTTCATTTTCATTTCATTTCATTTCATTTCATTCATTTCATTTCATTTCATTTCATTTCATTCAATTTCATTTTCATTTCATTTGTCATTTCATTGTCATTTCAATTTCATTTCAATTTCATTCATTTCATTTCATTTCATTTCATTTCATTCATTTCATTCATTTCATTTCATTTCATTTCATTTCATTTCATTTCATTTCATTTTCATTTCATTCATTTCATTTCATTTCATTTCATTTCATTCATTTCATTTCATTTCATTTCAATTTCATTTCATTCATTTCATTTCATTTCATTCATTGTCATTTCAATTGTCATTCATTTCATTCATTTCATTTCATTTCATTTCATTCAATTTCATTTCAATTGTCAGTTCAATTGTCAATTCAATTGTCAGTTCATTGTCAGTTCAATTGTCAGTTCAATTGTCAGTTCAATTGTCAATTCATTGTCAATTCAATTGTCAGTTCAATTGTCAGTTCAATTGTCAATTCAATTGTCAGTTCAATTGTCAGTTCAATTGTCAGTTCAATTGTCAGTTCAATTGTCAGTTCAATTGTCAGTTCAATTGTCAGTTCAATTGTCAGTTCAATTGTCAGTTCAATTGTCAGTTCAATTGTCAGTTCAATTGTCAGTTCAATTGTCAGTTCAATTGTCAGTTCAATTGTCAGTTCAATTGTCAGTTCAATTGTCAGTTTCAATTGTCAGTTCAATTGTCAATTCAATTGTCAGTTCAATTGTCAGTTCAATTGTCAGTTCAATTGTCAGTTCAATTGTCAGTTCAATTGTCAGTTCAATTGTCAGTTCAATTGTCAGTTCAATTGTCAGTTCAATTGTCAGTTCAATTGTCAGTTCAATTGTCAGTTCAATTGTCAGTTCAATTGTCAGTTCAATTGTCAGTTCAATTGTCAGTTCAATTGTCAGTTCAATTGTCAGTTCAATTGTCAGTTCAATTGTCAGTTCAATTGTCAGTTCAATTGTCAGTTCAATTGTCAGTTCAATTGTCAGTTCAATTGTCAGTTCAATTGTCAGTTCAATTGTCAGTTCAATTGTCAGTTCAATTGTCAGTTCAATTGTCAGTTCAATTGTCAGTTCAATTGTCAGTTCAATTGTCAGTTCAATTGTCCAGTTCAATTGTCAGTTCAATTGTCAGTTCAATTGTCAGTTCAATTGTCAGTTCAATTGTCAGTTCAATTGTCAGTTCAATTGTCAGTTCAATTGTCAGTTCAATTGTCAGTTCAATTGTCAGTTCAATTGTCAGTTCAATTGTCAGTTCAATTGTCAGTTCAATTGTCAGTTCAATTGTCAGTTCAATTGTCAGTTCAATTGTCAGTTCAATTGTCAGTTCAATTGTCAGTTCAATTGTCAGTTCAATTGTCAGTTCAATTGTCAGTTCAATTGTCAGTTCAATTGTCAGTTCAATTGTCAGTTCAATTGTCAGTTCAATTGTCAGTTCAATTGTCAGTTCAATTGTCAGTTCAATTGTCAGTTCAATTGTCAGTTCAATTGTCAGTTCAATTGTCAGTTCAATTGTCAGTTCAATTGTCAGTTCAATTTGTCAGTGCAATTGTCAGTTCAATTGTCAGTTCAATTGTCAATTCAATTGTCAGTTCAATTGTCAGTTCAATTGTCAGTTCAATTGTCAATTGTCAGTTCAATTGTCAGTTCAATTGTCAGTTCAATTGTCAGTTCAAATTGTCAATTCAATTGTCAGTTCAATTGTCAATTCAATTGTCAGTTCAATTGTCAATTCAATTGTCAATTCAATTGTCAATTCAATTGTCAATTCAATTGTCAATTCAATTGTCCAATTCAATTGTCAATTCAATTGTCAATTCAATTGTCAATTCAATGTCAATTCAATTGTCAATTCAATTGTCAATTCAATTGTCAATTCAATTGTCAATTCAATTGTCAATTCAATTGTCAATTCAATTGTCAATTCAATTGTCAATTCAATTGTCAATTCAATTGTCAATTCAATTGTCAATTCAATTGTCAATTCAATTGTCAATTCAATTGTCAATTCAATTGTCAATTCAATTGTCAATTCAATTGTCAATTCAATTGTCAATTCAATTGTCAATTCAATTGTCAATTCAATTGTCAATTCAATTGTCAATTCAATTGTCAATTCAATTGTCAATTCAATTGTCAATTCAATTGTCAATTCAATTGTCAATTCAATTGTCAATTCAATTGTCAATTCAATTGTCAATTCAATTGTCAATTCAATTGTCAATTCAATTGTCAATTCAATTGTCAATTCAATTGTCAATTCAATTGTCAATTCAATTGTCAATTCAATTGTCAATTCAATTGTCAATTCAATTGTCAATTCAATTGTCAATTCAATTGTCAATTCAATTGTCAATTCAATTGTCAATTCAATTGTCAATTCAATTGTCAATTCAATTGTCAATTCAATTGTCAATTCAATTGTCAATTCAATTGTCAATTCAATTGTCAATTCAATTGTCAATTCAATTGTCAATTCAATTGTCAATTCAATTGTCAATTCAATTGTCAATTCAATTGTCAATTCAATTGTCAATTCAATTGTCAATTCAATTGTCAATTCAATTGTCAATTCAATTGTCAATTCAATTGTCAATTCAATTGTCAATTCAATTGTCAATTCAATTGTCAATTCAATTGTCAATTCAATTGTCAATTCAATTGTCAATTCAATTGTCAATTCAATTGTCAATTCAATTGTCAATTCATGACGCGGCCGCATGTATGTCTACAAATGTCACGTATATATATAAAATATATTTGAGAGTTTAGGAGTCCGGCTCTGATATAATTGTCTTTCATTAAATACAAAATTATTTACATAACATGCTTGCCAACTATGTACATAAGCATATTCCTGCATGCCGTCGTCAAGTATATATGAAAAATATATTGCAAGTTTATTATATTTATACTATGGATCAGTTACTCAGCTTACACCTAGACTGCAAAACAGTCTCTCTTTGTCTCGAGATACTGTGCGCGACGCGTGAATTGAAAGGCGCGAAGCGCCGATAATCCGCAAGAGGCGAGAAAAGAGTCTCTTCCCAATCCCAACGGGGGCGCAGTCCCCCCAACGGGGCGCAGCCCCCAAACGGGGCGAAGCCCCCAAACGGTGCGAAGCCCCCAAACGGGGCGAAGTCGCCAAACGGGGCGCAGCTCCCAAACGGGCGGGCGAAATTTACTTCGCGCGCGCCAACAAGACCGCCAGCTATAACGCAGGCTATAATGATCGAGTCCTAGTGCACAACCGTTCAGATTTTTTTTTATGCAAATCCAATTGATTTTCATTTGAATGGTTTCGCACCAGGACTCGTTTTGATACAGAGGCAAACAGTAACGTATTGTAAAAAGCCCAAATTCGGCGGCATATTGGACAGATCATTGAAAATTAATTATTTATAGGCGACGATTTCTTTATTCAGTAGATGTCGAAGAAAACACGAAGACTTGCGCTTTGGAAAATGATTTTTGTCGTTGTTCATTGTTATGCAGCATTTCCGATAATCCGTAGGAAACATGTCAGGCAACACCTGGACCGATTTAAAGTGTTTTTATGGCTTTCTTCTCACCGCAAATCTTCTTTACCGCCTGACAAATGTCTTTCGTCTTTTTGTGCATAATTATATTACCTCGTATGAACCTCGTAAAACAAGTAAAGGTCATTACTCGTGTAGCCGTAGTAAATAATATGGACATTTTAAACCGCCAGCCATGTTTTTGTTTGATGTACTGATTATCAGTTTTGACGGTGCATAGATATACTCTTTGTCACTCGTTTTTCTTCGCTCAGTCTAGAATCGAATTATCTTTATTATTTTTTTGGCCGGCAGTGTTCTCGGATCTTTTTTTTTTTCTCGGTCGCCATTGTTTAAAAAAAATATTTATTTTTGTATAACAATATTTTCTGTGAGGGAAAACAGAAAAGCTTTGAAATAACGAAGAAAAAAATTCAATGGACTTTGAATAATTGGTGGTGCCGTGGTCAAAACCGGAATCTGATGAAGCCAATAGAATGGAAGAGTTCACAAGGCATACGATAAAAAATCAGTTATTCTTTTATATTACTGTCGACAGTCTTATCTTTGTGGCGCTAAAATAAGATCAATTACGGACCACATTCAAGCCATCTGATTGGCTCAGAGTTAAACGCATGCCTAAGGCTTCGAGTTATTAAATATACCACGTTGTACTGATAGATAAGTATTTCAAAATAACTGTTTGTCTTCGATGTTCGTGCGACAGCTATCCGTGGCCCGTTTTGGAAACACGCTAAATTTGTGCACTTAAATTGCTCGCAAAAACCAACGGTTCTCTCAGAGTTTGTGAACAAAATTCTTTGCCCAAATGACAGGTATCTGCTTTGTTTACATTGTTATAGAATTACATTTTTGCAGTTCCCCCGGGTTCTTTTTCGTAAAGCTTTCTTTTGATTGATAATCTGAATCATTATATAAACCGAGATGCAGTTTTCTTTTAAATATTATTAAACCTTTATCGAAGGTAATATTTGTTCGCGGTTTTACTCACTGGGTTAAATCCTTCTGGGTAAGCGAAGACACCCGCTTTAGTTTTCGAAACGTTCCTTTCAGATTTCCAAAGTGATTTCGAAATGCAAGCGGGATTTATTTAGTAAAGGTGTATGTTACAAGAGCCTTGCGTATTCGCAAATATTTGTATCAAGGACTTTCTATCTAGCAAAAGGAATTTTAAGTTTGCTCGTAGAGGGATTGTTCTGTCGTACAAGCATTACTAACTAACGTAGCTCTGTGCCGTTGATTGTTTTCAGAGGGCGAGAAGACCGAAGGAGGAAAGCTAATTACAGGCTCTGTAAAATGGTTTAATCTTGTCAAAGGTTTTGGTTTCATTACAAGAGACGACGCAAAAGAGGACGTTTTTGTTCATCAGGTAAGGAAAAAGAAAATTTTAAGAGTTTAATCGTGTTAGACAGACTTACTTTTTCAGTTTGATGTTTTGGTCGTTTTTGTTTTGTTTTTGTAGCAACGGCGACCATAGCTTTTTTTGCGGTGCGCGTGTATTACTCGAAACTTATTCTTTGTGTTGTAGAAAGCACCTTAAATGATTAATTATTCATCGAACCACGATATGGTTTTATCGACTCGAGTTCGCTTGAATTGCAAAGAATTGACATATGTCTATTTTACGATTTTTCTACTGGAATTTTGTCACATGCCTACTAAACCTTTGTTATTGCTGATTCGCTGTCAAAATTTATTGTTGTAACACGGTTTAATTAGACAACCCGTATAATTTGACAATTTTCCGGTAGAGGTCTTGTAGTTTAATGACGATTTTTCTTTTGTGTATTTTGTATTTGTTCTCATGTGGAATATTTAATATGGAATATATCTGATTCTTCAAATCGTTTGTATACCTTTCCCTGTGTATTGACTCATATTCTACATACATTTCGGCGGACATTTATAATGCAATACTCTACGCGCTTTCAATTTTAATTTGGTTATACAAAAGTTTCTTTTCTTTTCTATGTTTTTTTCTTTCCAGAATTGCACCTGGTCGCTCTATTAATTCAATTTTGAGTCAATTCGTTTTGCATTGAGCGAAGACAATGCCATGCGGCTTCGCTCAAAAGAGAATAGAGCAAATTTTTTTAGCGGGGTATATTATTGCCGTGATCATAGTTAAATAAACGCTTATTCCTGGCTGACTAATTCTCGGGAAAATCTTTGATAATCTCGCAAGATCGCGCCTACGTAATTCGTTTGTAATTTATTTAAATGAATCGAACCGAAAATGCGTGCGAAAAAAGCTCAAAAAGCCGGGTATACGTACGTTTTTTTTCCTGACTGAAATGAATTCATGAACAAAAACAAATAATATTCTTACCACAATTAACGACATCAGACACACAATATGAAAAGAGATCAATTTTCGTAGAACCAATATAAGACTTTCAGTATAAATAAGACTTTTTGCCGAAAAATATCAATGTTATTTTTGCATTCATTTGTTTATATATTTGTCAGTCTACTGTAACTTTGCTGTGGCAATAATTTTTCTTTGCCTGACATTTATATACTCGCAAATATTGTGATTGTTTCCATGCGCTCGAGGAGAAGAATAACAGTGTTCTTCCGAACACTTCCGACAATAGGAATTAAAATGGTTTTCTTGACGTAATTAACTTGTGGCCGGAACTAGATAAGTTTTACATAAACATACGTCTAGAAAATACGAAATTAACAAGAATGAAGGAAAACTAGTCCTTCTTTATTATCATGTTATTTTTTTTCGAAAGTGAAGAAAGTTTTTCTTTTATAAAATGTCGAAAAATGATTCAATCCACCGTACGGAAAAAGATGGCGACTGGTACATTTACCCATAATTCTTAGCGTACTAAAACCCTAAAACGCTCATAACAACGCACAGAAAAGTTCTAAACACTTCAAACCTAGGATAGCCCAATGTTGTTGATACAGAGACGAATTTCGCAAAAATGTGGCTTTCTATGTGCCTTATTAGGCTGTGTTAGGTTCGCAAGGTATTGTGGTAAAATGTACAGCAGCCATCTTTTTCCGTACGGTGGATTGTGTTTTTTTCTGGTGCTCGTCAGTCTATCAACCTCGTCTCCAGGTTCTCTCAGGAGAGAACGACCTGGGAACGAGTTTGACGACGAGTTGGTAGTCTATTTGTGAGCTATCGCTTTTATAGTTTACATTATACAAAGTCTCGGCTTAAACTTATTATTTCATTTTTTTATTTTTCAGAGCGCTATAAAATCTAAAGGATACCGTAGCCTCGAGGAAGGGGAAAAAGTTCAGTTCAAAATAGTCAGTTCAGAAAAAGGCAAGATTGCAGTGTTTGTGACGTCACCGGATGGCGGGAACGTGGGACGCGTGTCGCGGAAGTGCCGCGTCAAAAAAGGCGCGCGAAAATACACGAGTCTGTGTTACAACTGCAACGAAAATGGACACAGGATGAAAAAATGCCCGTATGCGAGGCGCGAT
Organism: Desmophyllum pertusum; assembly: GCA_029204205.1. NCBI lineage: Eukaryota > Metazoa > Cnidaria > Anthozoa > Scleractinia > Caryophylliidae > Desmophyllum > Desmophyllum pertusum. Next base: position 326,709 of record MU825452.1, on the reverse strand, counting down.
GAACGGACATGTCACAAATGCGGTGCCCAGAGTCACCTTATAAGGACTTGTCCAAAGACTATGGAAGACTTGGAGAAATTACGCAATGATTCAAGAATGGAAAACACCGATAATGAAAGAAAACTCTTACCTTCTGACTCGACAATTAGACATCCACACGATAACCTTTGAATTTCTCTCAGACAAGTGAGCCTTATTTGCATCCGCGACGCAAGCGTAAGCGCAAACACACGTGATTTTCTCATGTGACCCAAACGCAAGTGATACGATGCATGAATGCGCATTTGAAGCGCTTTTCCACGTGGACGAGGCTCTCATTTCGCTACGCTTTGCTTGCTTGCCTTTGCGTTTGTGATATTCACACGTGAAAAAAGCGCAAGAGAATGGAGAATGCGCTTCTATTTACATTTTTGATGTTCACACGTACTTGTGCGTTTGAGTTTGGGTCGTGTGTCAACTCTTTTTCTTCTAAGATCGACCAAGAGAGGATAATCTAAGAGAAGCATTCCGCCATACATGGGTCTCTTCCAATGAGCTATTTTAACAGCGCTACCTGATTGGTCAGTTCGAGTTACGTGATGAAGGATCCTCGATCAGAAGGACTGAATAAAAATAACTTTCAAGACATGGCGTGAGACTATTAATAAATTGCAAAAAATTATCGTGAGACACGGGGAATCCTTCTCTTAGATCATCCTCTTGGATCAACATAAAAATTCTTATAAATGTCTTTCATATATTGTCTATAATTCCTTTGGGAGAATTTCGTTTTAAGTCAAGGCGTTAATCCAATTAAGTAAGTATTTAAAAAAAAAAACCCGTTCGCATTACCAGGTCACAAAAGTCGAAGGACGGACCACGTGACTTTATACAATGGGAAATCACCAAGCAAAGGTTCAATCGTTCAATCCTGTCTCCAGAGCCCCTCGTTACCAAAATAAATGAAGGCGCTGGGGACGAGAGTCCCTGTTGAAAGTCCCGCAAATTGACACTTTCAGGGTTCTATACGTTGTCCGTCTTAACGTAGTTCGGCAGTATCGAGAGCGACACAAATGAATATTAATACAAGCCACATAGTTTCAATGCACTTTGTCTTTTTATTCACCTTGTGTTTACATGAAGTTACTACTCTAATAAGCGAAGACTGACGCTTCTTTTTTGTTTTAACCCCGTTTGTTTGACTGCATGCATGAGATGAAGTTACTTCTCCTGAAATAAATGAAAAACAAAAATAGTTTTATGTGATAAAAGGAGCCAAAAAGATCAGTATAGTAAATGTTTAGCATACATTTACTCCTGGGTGAAGAGAGCTAATAATGTGAGTTAAATATCTTGTTCAAGAACACAGCACACTGACCCCGGCTAGCGCTCGAACCCACACTGCTCGATCCGGAGTCCATCACGCTAACCATTAAGCACCGTGTCTCCCACTGGTGGCTACTGAATGGTGGTGCCCAGCCCCCACCCATCCTTCCCACACAAGGAACATTTTTTCCGTGAGTTCCAACGTGCTAAACTAACTCTGGATCACCGGCCAAATGGGAGTTCTAGGGACGAGATAGAAGCCGATGCGAAAGCCCCGGAGAAGGAGAAAGCCCCCTCAAGAGGTAGTGAATATGTTACTTGGAATGTGAAGGCCCGGAGAAGGAGAAAGCTCTCTCAAGAGGTAATGAATGTATTACTTACACCGCTTTTGATACATGACATGTTGATGATAGGCTGCAGCTCGTCATACAGATTTTCAAATTCTGAAACCTGAAAGACGTTCTTTTCTTCACCATGGCGATCTTTTTCAACTCCTCTTTCATGATGTTGTTACCAACTCCCACGGCGATGACTTTGACACCTTTGTCCTACGTAGAAAAATACATTCAATGATAGTCTGCGTGGCTAGGCTCAAAATTTGATATTGTACTTAACAATACATCCATGGTGTTCCCTCGATTTCAGTCTTTTTCACTTTGCTCCAAAAGGCACCAATTCTGACTTACAAACTAAATTGTTTTTTTCTGCAACTCACACACACTGTCTACGATGTGCTAAAATAGAGGTCTGGAACCGAGATTGTCACCAAGGCGACATCATGGCATTTTTATGTACAATATCTGTGTAATGTTTCATGTGCCAGATATATTCTCCATTTTGGGATTTGTCTCTATGCTCGTTTCGTCTTATGACGTCATAATAAAAAAACGTGAATATCTCTCTGGAATGGGGCGAGATCTTACAAATAAAACATCTTGAATAAATTTGATTTTTTTTTAACTTCCCCTACGGTACTTTAAATAGATATACCTTGAGAGGTTGAAGCACTTTTTCATATGGCTCACTGTTTACATTGGTTCGTCCATCTGTTAGCACAACAAGTATATCCGGTTTTTCAGGTCGTTCGCCTCCCTCCAAGGTAAATAAGTCAGTGGCAGACTTATTGATCGCTTTGTCTGTATAGGTTTTTCCTCCTAGCCGTGTGTACTGTTTCAATATGCCATTAATGACAGGGATGTTCTGCTTCTCGTCCTCATTAAATCGCACCAAGACAGAGGGCTTAAAGCTATACACAATAAGACCAAGGTGAGATCCCTCTGGAGCGATCTTCATCGAGCGCGCAAGGGTCAGCACGAACTTCTTGGATTTGTTGAAGTTGTCATGTCCAACGCTCATTGTTGCGTCCAGGACCACTCCGAGATCTATGGCGCGATTGCATAAAATTGGACCTGGAAAAGAGAGTCAAATATGGCGTGAAACAACTAGCCTGTTCACAGACGTTATTATTTTTCGTAAGATACTGGCGCGCGCTCGCGACAACGAGTGCGGGGAGCGCGAGAAAAACAGGCTTTAAAGAAATACCGTCCGTTTACGTAAAATAAAAATGTAAAACCCCTGCGTCTCACACGCACTGTACGCACTGCACTGTACCCAGTCCAATAAAGCCAGAGATATTCTAGCCTGTTCCAGGCGTTCGGATAGCGGAGGAGAGACGCGAAAAGACGCACGAAGCGCGAGGAGAGGGCGCATTCGCCCCCTCTCCCCAATCCCCACGTCTATTATTCACTCGCCACTCTTCGTGCTTCGCGCGTCTTTTCGCGTCGCTCCCCCACTATCCGAACGCCTGGAACAGGCTAGAGATATTCCCAGGGATTCACTATCTCACATTTACTCAAGCAACAACACTTAAAATTAATAATTGAAAGCGAGGTTATACTCACATTTAAAATTGTTACAAATCCCAATTTTTTCACTTTCACCGACACAGTCTTGACCTCCATGTTGGGGAGCGGGATCGGTGCAGGTTCGAATAAACTTTTGCGTGCCACCACCACACGTCTTGGTGCATTCTGGGACGGGTTTCCAGGTAGTGAAGTTACCGTCAATAGCTATAGGAAAGAAAAACAGTCACACATTAGGTCAGCCTACACGGAGGAAGCTTGTATGATCGAAATTATTTTGAGCTAGTTATATACCTCTGGCTAGAGTAATGTCAGTGTGATGTTACAAAAAGCAGCAACCACTTTTACTTTCACAGGGCCTCTCTCTATCCTGGGCCCGGTTATTCAAAGGGCGGATAACGCTATCCACCGGATAGATCACTATCCAACAGATAGCGTAGTTTGTTTTGTTAACACTTATCCACTGGATAGCGATTTGTCCAGTGGATAGCGTCATCCACCCTTTGAACAACCGGGGCCAGGAGTATAAATGGGTACCGGCGAATTTTAGGGCAACCTGACAAAATGCTGTGGGGTAATCTGTGACAAATTAGCATGCCATAAAGGGGGAAATCAAACAACAATACTCATAGTCCTTTCATGCTATAGAAAACGGAGTTTAGTGCCGGCCGGGCTGGCGAGCCATCTGGGTTCTCCCATCCCAAGAGAGCTTTGTTATGTGCTACTAAATTTTCTCACTTACGGCATTCCCTCAGTTTGCAACTTCGACTGTCATCCTCAGGCCCTTCACAGTCCTTGCCACCGTTGTCTGGCCTGGGATTGGTGCAGGTTCGCTCCCTAACCTGTTTTCCAGTCCCACACGTCTTGTCACATGAAGTCCAATTTCCCCATTCACTCCATCCGCCATCAACGGGGAGTCTGGATCTAGAATTAGGAAGAAGAAGATGAAAAGAGAAATCACCGCGTTGAAATGAAGTAGAGATGGTTCTCAAAACAAATAAAATGAAATTACAAAAGGGAGGGTGTAATTTGTCTGAGATTAAAACATTGGGAATTTGGAAACGCATCAGAGTCCGCTCTGCTAATTAAGAATGGAGAATTCCCGAGGGTGGGGGGGGGGGGGGGGGAGAACTCCCATATAAAAGTGACGGGGATGCTCGTCGACTCGTTTAGGGGTGTAAATTATACAGATTTTGGTATCCCTAGGTTAGGGTGTTCAGGACGGAACGCCAATATTTTTAGCCATCAATAAAAAAAAATAAAAAACACCGTCATACGGTGTTGATGGACTGGTCTCATTACCGGAGATCGATTGACTTTTATGGAATGGTATCTTTTAGGGATCAAATAAAGCTTGAGCCACGCCCAGATTGGTCTCCTTTAGGGTTTTAATTCAAAATTTACGACGAGCATCCCCGTCACTTTCATATTCACAGTTATCAGACGTCTGTAAGTAGACCTCTGCAATTATCCATAAGGACATACCTTCCCCTAGAATGTAGACGTAATTCGTACTGTCCTGCCCAACACACGCTTGCTCAGAGGAGATATCGCAGTGCTCAAAGCCGGATGGGTTATTGTTTTCATCATAAGTATAATCCATGACGCATCGTTTGCTATCTGCCATGCCAAACTTGGAATAGATCTCCTTACCATTTGTTTCGCTCCAACACTCGCCATAAAATTGAAGACCAAACACGTCGTAGCCTTTGTTGCGCGCTATTTCTGCGCACCGGCAGGCAAGGCTAGAAAAGATATGAGTATGTATTATCAACGGTAATCTCGGTTGTCCGAATGGTCTCCTGTCCGGGAGTTCTTTTATATCTTCACGTAATTTCAAGCCAAAAGAAACTATATACTCTGCGTTCCCTTCTTCTCAATCGCCTTAGGGCCTAGTTGCGAGAGCATGGTTTCGATTCGATTTAAGAGAATGTATGGGAAGTAGCTCTCCCCCCGATTTAAGCAGTTGACAAAGGATATTTTCAAGCTCATTAATAATTCATCGGGTTATAACAAAGGAGATCATAACCGTGACGTAGCATAGTTTTATTGCGATATTATTTCTCCCTTTGCTCTTAAGTTTTTGTTTTGATTGAGAAGATATATCAAAACACTCGAGATAGTGTTTCAACCTTATCCACACCTTGAATTTTTTCCTGTCAGAAAATACTCCGCTACGCGTCGTATTTTCAACTCTCTTCTTGATGTTTGGAAATCGGATGAAACACTGTAACTCATGTTTGATATTATTACTTCTAAGCCAGTAGTGAATCAAATGCATTCAAGGCGTACCTGTGAAAAGACTCTGATAGACGGGTCCAATCGAAATGGGGCTCGGAATACACCTTGCTCCTCTTATCACGGATATTAACCAGCTGCTCATGAAGGGCCCTTTCCCGTTTGCCATTTTCACCCTTCTCCAAATCTTTGAAACATCCAACTTTTTTCCAAGTCGTCGTCTTGCATACGACATCTGTGAATGAAAGCAGAAAGACATAAGTGAAAGATGAACCAAATTACAAGTTTGTAGTTCCTTTATCAGGCGCGGATCCAGGAAAAAACTCTGAGCGCCGAATCTATGGAAGTCCGGAGGCAAACATCTTTAGATTTTCACTCTCTAAAATTATATTTCCCTCGATTTTGAGTCATTTGGAAAATTTGACCGATTTCCGTAAAACGGTGTAAGCCGGTCTGGATCCGCACCTGTTTAACCCTTTCACTCTCAAGAGTGTTAAGTTCAAAACTGAGGAAAATATCTTGGATTTCATTTTGCAAAATTGTCAAAAACAAACAGCACCACTTGAAAGTACTGCTCAATAGCTTTCATTTGAATGTTCACACACTAGGGTTTCATCCAGACTCAAAAGGTACAACCGCATTTATTGACCAAAGGGTTGACTCTGCATGGGAGTAAAAGGGTTAAAAAGAGGCCACATCGGTGTAAGACCAATCTCGTTCCCAGAGTCCTCGTTACCCTTGTCCAGCGGTGGAGCGGCCAACAAGGACGTCTGCTTGACTTGCGCAGTAAGAACGAAAGTCCAATAATCTCGGCGTCCGTTAGTTAAAAACATGGGGTCGAACACATGCGCAGTAGAGGCGGAAGTCCAAGAATCCTGTCATGGCGGATCGCTTTCCCCCAGAGCTCCTTGTTGGCCGCTCCACCGCTGGACAAGGGTAACGAGGACTCTGGGAACGAGATTGGTGTAAAACGATGTAAACATAACGGACCTGAACTGATACAGCAAAGGAATTGCTTACCTGAATTAACACATCCAAAAACGCACACGAGAACGAATAGGTAAACCTTGATCATGGTTAAGCCTTCTGTAAACAGAAAAAATATTGTGAATAATAATTACTAGAAAGTCATACGAAACTTTATACTTGCCAAGAAACCTTTCCATGGCAACATGACTGCAAGTTTACGAGAACTGGATGAAAGGTTTTATTAAAGATTCTGTAAGGCGGCACAAAGAAACACAAGAAACAAACTCAAGTAATAAAAGCCTGCATGGCATAAATAAATTAATGATATGTTGCAAAATTAAAATTAAAATTGAAAGTGTAAATAATAATTTAGCAAATAATAGTTTGGGCAAATAATAATTTTAAACATATAGAAAAAGGATTAATTAGATTAAGTTAAAAGACATTTATTTACATAAGTTTGTTTAAACGTTCAGTGTGTATTATGAGGTAGCGGAATATTCAGGAACGCGATCGCATTGCGCTGTCCTCACTTTTTGGCGGTTAAAGATTGTACATAGAATAAAGAGGGTTACCAATGACTTTATTTCAAATCCTTTTATCTCACAATATCTGGATCTTCACGCAGCGCTCCTCTTCACGGTTGCTATTAAAACGTTACGTGACCCAAATGGGAGAACCCATTTGACTTCCTTGTGGATTTTTCACTGTTTTACAATATTAAGACGGATTCCGCTCGACGTTCGAGCAATAAGTGCAAACATTAATTACTAAAAAACTACTCATAGCACGGTAACATTTTGAATACTATTTGAAACATATCACTTAATTCACTTCTCCAAGTTACCCCGCAATTAAATTCTCAAGCATTCTCGAGAAAATTAATGTCAAACCTCGTAAAAAATGATAAAAACGCACGCCATTTTGTTTTGAACTGACATGAAGCGACTTTTTAATGTTACCGTGCTATGAGTATTTTTTGGTAACTTAATTTTGTGCACTTTTTGCTCGAACGTCCAGCGGAAATCGTCTTAAACTTTTCATGGGCTGCTTCGAACTCGGTTATCTCGAACCAATCGCTATCTATAGCTCACCATGTGAGATCCCTTGGTTTCAAGCACCTCTTATATATCTCGAACTAATACACAAGCCTTTAGGGAAAGGAAGAAAATATTTTGGCAAAACGTTCATTGTAACCCCAGTTTTGAAAATCCTATAGCCTTGTGCAATACGTCTGTGATACCGTACGTATATTTGTCAAAGATATTTGTTGATTCCGAGTTTTTCGTGGTATGCGTGTTATCCTAACTTGATGTACGAGTTATCCAATCTTCTCGAAAAGACTTTCGATCGCGGAAGTTGAACGATTAACCGTATTCAGTTTTACGTGAAGGTAAAGCCGCACTCGCCAAATTAAGGCGGGTAAACCTAAATTTCAATGAAATTTTAAGAAGTTTAAAGAAGCTAAGGTACGTATAGAAGAAATAAAATTATTTTTGGAACACCAACAGACAGTTGATACCCACGCGGGTGCTCTTGCGTGGTTATCAACTGTTTGTTGGTGTCAATCTACTAATTCTTAACTTCAAATTCTAATTTTAAAACTACATTAAATCTTCAATCATTTCTCTAAATCTTACAACTCCTTTGAGAAAAACTATTTCCTTCCAAACATATACAAAAATCACCCAAAAATTTACAAAACACCCCATAACATAGATTCATGGGATGAGCATAGAGTTTTTGGATTGCTTGAAACGTGAACGAGATATTTCCATTTAACCCATGTTAAGTCGCGGAAAAATGGCATTTAGGTTAAGTCCCGCCTTAAAGTGACTGCAGGAGCTTATCCCGTTTTTAATAGCCGAGTAAGAGTTTTGCTACTTCCCCCTGGGTGGGATGCTAGTCCCATCACAGGTTACCCCCCAGCATTTCGTCAGGGTGCCCTAACAGTTCGCCAGTACCCATTTGTACACTCTCCTGGATGCATGGAGAGAGAAATTGCCCAAGAACACAACACAGTGACCCCGCCAGTGCTCGAACCCGGAGCACTCGATCCGAAGTCCAATTAGCCAAGTGAGAGGTACGTTTTGGTTAGCTGGGAAATTTGACACCAATCTTGCTATTTCGAACAATTTGTCGCTTTCGTTAAATGTTTGAGAGAATCTACAGTACTGTAAAAACCTATTTAATAAAGGAAGATTCAACGACTTTTTTTTCTCAAACCTTAAACACCCGAGACCACCTTCAAATTGGATATTAATGGACAGTGCTTGTATAGGCTTGTCGCGGCGGTGTTTCTCTGTTCCTAATAACGCGGGTTTGCAAAGCACAGCCGAGTGTTGCCTAGATATACACTTTTTTTCAGTGTGATAAAATTGAACATTGTCAGCGAAGAGCTAGGGAAATAGATACTTGTTGAAACAAGTAAAGCAACAAATTAGGGTGAATATTTGCTTCCATTGTGACATGTTTATGATATGAAATGATGCTTAATTTTATAAAGGCCGTGGCAAACGAGGAAAACATTGTTGCGGAAACATTGTTGCGGACGCAAATGTTTCCCCGTTTGCCCGCGCACGCAACATTTGCGAGACGCAAAAAAAGTTTCTGAATTCTTTCAAAAACATTTTGCGTCCGCAACAAATGTTTCCCCGTTTGCTCGCCGAAAAAAATTTAAAAATATTAGTTATCGACAACAAAACAGTTTTTCCTTTTCAAAAGGAAAACTAATTTAGTTGTCGATAAACAAACGCGGCAGGCACTTGCATGAGCTATTGTACTGGTCATTAAAACCCTTTGTTTTGCGACGTTCCCGCTAAACAAAAGGTTTGATGAGTAGTACAATAGCTGTGCGCCTGAGTTATACGCCTGTGTTGGTACATTTGTAGTCGTGGTTTGCTTAAAAGTTCCCTATTATCATTGTTCCTTGGCAGCGTTTTCTTTTCCGTATAAACAAACATGGCGCTTTTTCCTTCTCCGAAAAGCGTTTTTTTTCCTTTTGCCATTCGATAGTCCTTCCGCGTCTGCCATCTTGCTAACCTGCGATCAGGCGAATGTTTACGCGCTCTCATTTACTCTTCGTATTTTCGTGTTTCGTGCGACCTCTTTAAAGAGAATATATTATTTTAATAAAGAGCACGAAAAATTGGCCTGATCGCCTGAGCTATGTTTTCGTGTTTCACTTACGATCGCTCGACTTCGAGCGATAAATTCACTATTGTGGCAAAAGATAATTAGTTTGCTAAAAAAGATATGTGAAAGAAGAGTCTCTCTCGGAATTGTTTTCAAGGTAAAAAACCTTATCTGTTCCGTGACGGCCTTATCCCAGCGAAATGAAAACAAATTCGGGAATTTTGAATTGCCGCCATTATGTTTGTATTGAAATGAGCGAGCCAGGTTGGGCGCACGCGCACTCATTTTTGCCGCTGTGTCGCCTAAACGTGCACTCTTATTGGCAGGAACGCTAGTTACCAAGCTTTTGCATAAAAATACAAATTATCGATCATTTTGGCCTCTAGTGTGTGGAAAAGCTCTATCGAGCACTAATAGTTGTCGACTCATTTTAGTTATCGAATAATAATAGTTGTCGACAACAATCTCTCTAGTCTGTGGAAGTTGTTATCGATAACTATTTAGTTGTCGATCATAAAAAGTTGTCGATAACAAAAAAGCCATTGCATTGTGTGAAGCTAGTTATCGATAACTAAGGGCCTCCACAGACTAGAGAGATAGTTGTCGACAACTATTTAGTTGTCGATCATAAAAGGTTGTCGATAACAAAAAAGCCAGTGCGTGAAGCTAGTTATCGATAACTAAATTTAAAAATATTAGTTATCGACAACAAAACAGTTTTCCTTTTCAAAAGGAAAACTAATTTAGTTGTCGATAACAAACGCGGCAGGCACGTGAATGAGCTATTGTACTGGTCATTAAAATCTTTTGTTTTGCGACGTTCCCGCTAAACAAAAGGTTTGATGAGTAGTACAATAGCTGTGCGCCTGTGTTATACGCCTGTACATTAGTTTAATAGTTAATCAATGGCCTATGTTATACGCCTGTGTTGGTACATTTGCAGCCGTGGTTTGCTTAAAAGTTCCCTATTATCATTGTTCCTTGGCAGCGTTTTCTCTTCCGTATAAACAAAACATAGCGCTTTTTCCTTCTTCGAAAAGCGTTTTTTTTCCTTTTGCCTTTCGATAGTCCATAGTTAATAGAGGGAAATGGTTATGAAGCTCGGCAAAGTTCTTTGTTATATGTTTTTGTTCACTATTTTGGGGGTTGACCGTGCACAAAACCTGACAAAATACAATAAATGGTTACGTATGTTCAAGCAACTAACCAATGGAAACGTTGCGATTACGTAATTCATGCATAGTGTATGAACGCAAAACAAAAGATGTGCACGGTCATGGGCCTTCCAACATAAATCTTGGCTTCTTTGTTTGCTCCTTTGAAGTTTGCGGGCTTCATAACCATTTCCCTCTATTAACTATGGATAGTCCTTCCGCGTCTGCCATCTTGCTAAGCTAACCTGCGATCAGGCGAATGTTTACGCGCTTTCATTTACTCTTCGTATTTTCGTGTTTCGCGCGACCTCTGTAAAGAGAATATATTATTTTAATAAAGAGCACGAAAAATTGGCCTGATCGCAGGTTACCATGCCTAAACGTGCACTCGTATTGGCATGCGCAGGAACGCTAGTTACCAAGCTTTTGCATAAAAATACAAATTATCGATCATTTTGGCCTCTAGTGTGTGGAAAAGCTCTATCGAGCACTAATAGTTGTCGACTCATTTTAGTTATCATAGTTGTCGACAACAATCTCTCTAGTCTGTGGAGGCCCTAAGGCCCTTACTTATCGATAACTAGCTTCACACACTGGCTTTTTTGTTATCGACAACTTTTTATGATCGACAACTAAATAGTTGTCGACAACTATCTCTCTAGTCTGTGGAGGCCCTTAATTAATTAAAGGCAAACAATTGTCAAAAATGAAAAAAATATAAATTTGTTTTTGTAGCAATAATATTTGATACATAATGGTAATTAGTATATGTAATAGGACTACATGCTGTCCAATTTGGAAATGATTGGATGGAAAAAAATCCGAGGTCAATAAGCGTGGTTGTACCTTTTGAGTCTGTGGATGAAACCCTAGTGTGTGACCATTCGAATGAAAGCTATTGAGCACTGAGTACTTTCATGTGATACATGACAATTTTGCAAAATGAAATTCCAGATTTCTTCCTCAGTTTTGAACGTAGCACTCTTGGGAGTGAAAGGGTTTACGCTTTGATACCAAGGGTGATCAACGACTAATTTCTCGTCATAGTATCGACACACTGACAAGCAAGCAGGTGATGAGAATAACGAAAATCATCAACTGGAAATATTGCCGACCTGATGCAATAGTTCACGTCCTCTCTTGGCTGATGCTAATTCTCAGAGCTAACATCGTACAAAATAAGACTGAAGAATTTGACAGTTGAGCTTTGGTTAAAAGCAAAATAATTCATCTAGCGGGGAACAGACCAACAGACTGAGACTCTGAGAGAGAAAATTAACTGATCATTTATTTGAACGAGAAGTCAGGAACGTAGGGGTCGCCGCTGCATCTTGAATTAAAAAATCCCTTTAACAACTAAAGGTTTGTTGTGATCCTATTATATTATTCTTGTGATAATAAAAGCATTAAGGTTCAGGCGATTGAAGCAAAAATGGATAACTTACCTTTAAAAAGCTCAATTTAGTCGCACAGTCACCTCGGATTACCGTCGACTGATCTTTCTCGGCACTTGTGAGGACTTTTACTGCAAGCTGTTCAATTAGAAAAGATAAACGACTGTCAAAAAGAGATTTATAATACTGTCACCAAGCTTTGTACCGCGGAATCTTTGACGAAATTAAAAAACTCACGAAATGAAATAGAAATTTTGATTTTTTTTTTTCATATTTGATCGCTAGTGGATAAGGTTCTTAGTGCATGCCGAGCAATTAACGAACAAGTCGATTCCAGTTATTATGGACGAGGTATACCACCCACGTTTCTTTCAATTTTGTCTTTCAAGTTTTGTCTTGTCTTAAAATCTCCTACGATAAAAAAATAGCAGTAACAGCAAAAACAGCAACCGCAATAACAAACTCCAATAACCTTGTTTTATTTTATTTTATTAGATTCAGGTTTACGTTCAAACAAAACTGAACACAGTAAATAGTTAATACCCCGTAGAAAGACCGTAATTTTTAATCTGTTATATTTCCTTAGAAAAACAAACACATTTGTTGCCGCAAATTGCTCTTAAATTGCAACAGAGGAAATTGTTTTACGAGGGCGATTAAACAAGCGCTGCGATTCAATAAAAACTGGAAGCCGAATAAAAAAAGATGTTTCAAGTTACTCTAATTATTGTAAGTGTTTTAATTTAATACTCCACATTCGCAAATTGATTCTTTAGTTACCGCATCACGATCCGATGTTTTCAATATTAGGCCCAGTTAAGACGCCGTACTTCACATGAGCCGAATTGAATTCGAATTTAGGCCGACCCAAATTAATTTAGTCCGGCTGAATTGATTCAGACGCCGAGCTAAATTCAGCCGGACTTAATTCAATAGGGGAAAATTGAGCATTCGGGTCAGCGGTGAAACATAAAGCGATTAAATAATCTTTCGAGAAAACAAATAGTTTGTAAAACACGACAGCCTCTGTGATATTTATATGGGGTCTTGCGATCGTATGGAAACCAGGCTTTACATAATTGCAATCAATGGTATTGCTCTATTGGTGTCTTGACATGATGAATGATGATGACTCCCTCTTACGATGATGACTCCTCTTACAGAATTGCATCAATGGCATTTTTATTGCGTCGCATCGCCAACGTTTAATTTTGATCTCTCGCAAAGTGATTCTCAGGGATATCGCCTCTTTATCTTTGGTAGCATCTTGGAGTGTCTAGAGCTTTCGTAGCCATAGACGACGTTGCTTCGCGCTCAAAGACATCACTCAGGCTGCAATAGTTTCGTTTCAGAACTCTCAGAGTTACTCTGTTAAAACATTATCACTAAACAAAGTCAGCACTGAAAATGTGCCGTTCTTTTAATTTTAATAAATTAAAATTCCTGTATCAAGTTTTACATCATGACTAGATATAAGCACTTAGAACTAAAGCTAACCCTCTTTAATCTTGCGTCGAAAGCTCGTAATAAATCATTTTTTCACTAGCAAAACAATGGTTTAGCAAAACCGTGCTACAACGCGCTATGGTTTCAAACTTGGAAAAGCTAGATTATTTCCTGTACGTTGCGCTAGGTACCAAAAGCAAGTAATTATACAATGGACAAAGTGATTAGTTTCTAATGAAACTGTGGTGCTGCGTCGGCGGGCAAGTGAAAACACTATGTTGATTATCAACTCGGAGTTGATAAAGGTAAATTAACCACCGTAGCGAATTTCTAAAAGCTGACGTTTCGAGCGTTAGCCCTTCGTCGGAGCAAAAGCACTTTTGCACTTTTGCTCCGACGAAGGGCTAACGCTCGAAACGTCAGCTTTTAGAAATTCGCTACGGCGGTTAATTTACCTTGACTCCGAGTTGATAATCAACATAGTAATTATACAATGACCAATCACAAACACATAAACATCACATGTACAATGAGCCAATGAGAACCGTCACGTAACCGGCGGCAAGCGTGGGAAACCGAAAGTCGCGATTGATTTTGGCTCAGCACCCAGCGAAATCCGAAACGGTCGACAACCAGTCCAGTCCGGATCCAACAAATCTTAAAGCTGCTTATAGTCACCAGATCCCCATGTCGCTACACCACTTTTAATTTCGACTGTTTTGAATTGTCTAACTAGTACATCTTTCCAGTTAAAATTGAGATAACTAACTAACTAAGCTTAATTATTGCGAGATGGTGCTATACCATGGTGCTATAGTCACCGAAGGAACGAATTGAAAGCAAAGCCATTGAACTTGTGAGTGAGCATATCAGCTGATGCATACATGGCGGGAACACGGAAGCTGGAAAGCTTATATTTGTGTTTCTTTGGTAAGCTTACGTTGCATCTCTTTGTCTTCGTTTCTCCGTTGTTTGCTCGTCAAGACCATTTAGCTGGACATTTAGAGCCCTTATTCTCACACGGCAAGAGGCTTCGAAGTAGAAGTACATGATGGATTTCCAACAGCGGAAGAATTCTTCAAGAGATTCGTCAACGTTGCGAAGCCCGTTCTGTTTCGTGGCGGAGCGAAGCTCTTTCCAGCTTTCTCTTTGTGGAACGACGAGCATTTTCTTTCCTTTCCTGAAAGCGAGGAACTTCTAGTGACAGTGGAAGTCGAGAAAAAAGAAAATCGTTCAACTCTTGGGGAAGATATCCCGTTTGCAGACTTTGTTCGAGGATTGCACTCCTCTGGGAAGTACATGATTAGCTTCAGTGCCTGAGTTCCTGAGGTTAGTGTCCCGGAGCGGGGGGGGGGGGGGGGGGGGGGGACTCCCATATAAAATTGACGGGGGTTATCGTCGGAAATTTTGAAAAGAACCCCTAAAAGGTACCAGAATCTTGTTTTGTGGGTGTGGCTCAAATTAATTTTCACCCCTAAGAGGTACCAATTCCAAAACAAAATTATTTCCTGATATATTTTCTTTGGCTTCAGTACCAGGATAACTCTAACAGTGTTCATTTTAGATTTTAACACCCAAACCACAAAATTTCACCCCTAAAAGGTACAATGAATCAACCCGTCACTTTTTTATCAGAGCCCCCCCCCCCCCCCCCCACCTCCAGGGTTAGTACTTAGACAGGAGCAATAGTTTGAACCAAGAGAGGATGAGGATGAGTCCAACCTGATTGGTCAGTTCGAGTAACGTGATGTCAGAGCCTCAATCAGAAGGAAATAAAAATAATTTTCACAGCATGGCGTAAAACTATGTGTCACACACAGTATGTGCCTGACTCTTAATGACCACAACTTGGAGGTGCCAAATACTCCTATCCAATCGGTATTCATTCTCTATAGTGGCCACCTCTCTACACTGGCCAGGAATTGTTCTGACCATGCGCCGATCCATACACTTTAGCCTTATTGAAACCTCCCTAAAACAGCCAGTTAATTCTACTCCAAGGCAGACGTTGTAGTTATTTGCTAAGCTAACTATTTTCCTGGCTCAGTGCCTGAGCAAAACACTTGACAGTATGTTTATGCCTGGACACCACCCTTGAGGTATGGTGCCGGGCACTGCACTGGGTACATAGCCTTTTAGTACTGAATCATTACTTTTTATCTTATGATGATCATCCATAAAGGCAAGATGTCCTTGTGCCTCCTCCTATCGCTTGTAAAGATATTATACAAGAAAACCTTGTGCATGAGGTAAGTCAGTTACTAAAGCTGTTTTTGACTAAAAAATAGTTAAACCCCCAGGGGGGTAACCTGCGATCCGGCGTTCTTTTCCTTTTCTTTCTGGTAGCACGGAGAGAGGAGGGACTGATCGCAGGTTACCAGGGAGGAAGCAGAGGGCACTCCTATATAAAATTGACACAGAGCCATAAATAGCTTCTGATAGAAAGCTATATTTCCTGTTATCATGGTAGGGGATGTGCAAAATGTTTGTCATAAACAGGGTCAGCCTGGGCGGCACACCCCTACCCTGTCCCAGGAGGGGACGTACATAAATGTACCTTGTCTATTCTCTTCCAGGACTGATGTCCACTACAGTAACTGTTTGCTTTTTTGTAGATGCTGTGGTTTAGCAGTGGAGGAACCAAGTCTGCTCTTCATAATGATCATGCAGAAAACATCATGTGTGTATTCAGGGGAACCAAAGAATTTTATTTGATAGACAAGGAATATCAGGAGCTGGTACAGATACTCAATTAACCAATATATATTAATTAATTTTTATTAATTAATTAATTAATAATAAATAACTTAATAACTTAATAAATTAATTAAGTTATTTATTATTAATTGATTAATTAATTTATTAAGTTATTTATTACGTCTCTAAAATATATACAAGTGAGTTATCCTAGATACAGTGGCAGATAGACAACTTTCACAATGCACAAATGGTAATTGTTTATTTTTCAAAACAATATGGTTGGCCAGCCAAAATTAATGTCAACAATTTTTAAAGTGATAATCAAAAAAGTATAATATTGACATATTTCAATGTGAATCTAAAATATTTTGCTGTCTTCTTTAGGTTAATGTGACAGAGCGTGGTTATTCTGAGGTAGATGTTGACAGGTTTGTATAATTAAAGTATTTGCATTCTGACCGTATTAAACTGGCTTAGGATGTTGTCAATGCCCAGTCTCTTGTGTGTTTTATTTAGAGTTGACCTGCTCAAGTATCCTGGACTCCATAACATAGAGCATCATTTTGCCTCCATAGAAACCTGGTGACTGTCTTTATGTACCTTTACTTTGGTACGTAAAATATGAGAACATTTTTTCTTCACTTTTATCAACAATATATAATTGTTTTGTCCCTAAAGTGTTAGAAGAAGGCTGAAAACATTCCTTTAAAAAAATGCCAGATTGCCCGGTACAAATTATGTCTGTAAATGTTGCAGCTTTTGTATCCAGTGTTTAAAGGGGGTTTTCATCCTTTTTCTTCCAAACTTGCAAACTTGCCACTTTGCCACTTTTCGTTTACCGTAAAAGCTCTATTAACCCCCCGTGGGGCTTATTTAATTTCAGGCCTCAAGAAGGGGGGGGGGGGGGGGGGGGCTTATTAGAGAGGAGGGCTTAATAGAGAGGGGGGGGCTTATTTCAAATCATAAATTTTCAAGAAAATTGACATTAATTTTTCAACTCTTTACTATTACACCACTAACTAAAACAGAACAAGAAATGGGTTATGTATGACCGTCTTACAAAGGAAACGTCATTTATACCCTAACTCAACGATAGTTTCTGGAAATTAAAGACCACGTTTCAATACAAAGTGACCAAAACGCCAGAAAATATTGCTGAAAAGTCATTTACATCAGCTTGACGGAAGGAGGGGGGGGGGGCTTAATAGAGAGGGGGGGGGGGGCTTATTACAAAATCTGACTTCCAAAGGGGGGGCATATTAGATAGGGGGGGGGGGGCTTAATAGAGAGGGGGGGCTAAATAGAGCTTTTACGGTATTACACGATTCTTAATTATGCTAATTAGGAATAATTAAAACGATGACGTTACAAAATATCCAATAACCTTTTCAGTCCCAAGATTGCCATCAAAAATCTCCTAACCGGTTTCCATACATTTTCTATTAGATACCTTGTGAGAATTGAATGTCTTATCACAAAGTTTTACTTTGATGTGATCACATCCCTTATTCTCATGTCTTGCTTCTTGAATTTCCCCTGACATGGTTTAGAGAAGTTTAAGTCTTATCACTGCTTGGAATGAAAAGGATTTAACCTTAATAGAGGACAAAATTACCGAATTCTGATTGGTTTAGACAGACTACCGCCGAAGATTCCAAAGTTGACCAGCAGACTTAGACGATTTCCGAAGATGACCCCCGAAACCTTTACGAAGATTTCCGAAAATCACCCGAGGTCCTCCGAAGATTGTCGAACGTGATCGGAAGGTCAGCAATATTATTATTTCCGAAGATTGCCGAAGATCACCTGATGTCTTTATCACACTAATTTTGATGATTCCTCGTAAAATTAAGGATTAATATCACTTGTGCTTTTGGTTTCAGAATGCGACTCGGAAAATTTCTGCACAATTTCTGATAACACGCGTGATATTAATCCTTAATTTTACTTGGCCCCATGCGCGGATTATTTAATATACTTCCTCTGCTGTGTAGGGTACACCATGTGCGATCACATGACCTGAATATAGCCGTGAATATCTGGTGGAGGCATGGAGTTGAAGTGAACTTCAGTGACTGTGATACAAACCCAGGAAGAACCATTAAAGACTTGACTTTTATTGGATTTGGAGCGCTCCATGACGCCAGGAGAAGTTGATCAAGTAAGGTGTTCTTTTGAATTAAAGGATTATAGCGCAGCTCATTTCCAACGATCTCCAAAAGTACGTGTTTGCTTTGGTCTAGCTCAATAGAGCGGTTTTCAATTGAGTGTCGATAGGGACATGCGTTTGTTTTGGTTTTGCTTTACTGCGCTCGCTGATTGGTTCGAAAAACTCGCGCCACTTTCTTAACCAATCAGATGCCAAACTAAAACCAATCGTGACTTGGTTGCACGCGTTTTCCCCCGCTTGGTGCCGGTTACTTGTATTTGCTTTGAGTTCTGATTGGCTCCTTGTGTTGTTTTTGTCTGTTGTGATTGGCCAGAGTGATTACTTTGGTTTTGGTTTTACGAGACTCTAACCTGTCAGAGCGAAAACGTTGCCTTTTCGCCAGTCGTTGGAAATCCAACATGAACCGTGATAGTAAACGTTTCCCATGCTTGCCATTAGTTGCGCTTTTTTGTTCGAGCCCTGCAAAAATATGTTCTTTGATCCAATTTTTACGTTTACGTTACTGTAGTGAAATTATCAATTTCTTTCTTTCTCCAAAGGAACCGTTTTTTCCAGGTAGTCAAGTTAAGTGGTGATAACCTGTCTCTTGGAGGACTTCAACAATTCTTCTTACAGGTGATTACTACAGTAGAAGTGAACTGAGTGCGTTGCGATTAAACAAACAGCTAACGTTTTATCATAGGAACAAAGCTTTGATTGATTACGATTCACCAAGTTATATCCCTGTGTTTTATGGGCGTTCTAACTTTTTATTTGTATTTCATAGCCTGATGTTTTTGGACCTGATGTGCAATGGACTGATGGCATGTCTCGTGTTGTAAAAAAGGTGACTAAATGGTATCGTAAATATCTAGAAAGCTGGAAGAGTGACTTGTCCGTTAGCTTCCTTTTCCAATTCCTTGGGTTTTCAATTGAGTCAACAAAAAATGGCCAATCACAACAAACGTAAACAACACAACGAACCAATGAGAACTCGAAGCAAATAGATGTAACCGGCGCCAAAGCGCGGGAAAACGCGTGCGATTGTCAGCAGTCGTGATTGGTTTTGGTTTTGCATCTGATTGGTTGAGTAGGTGGCGCGAGTTTTTTTAACCCAATCACAGAGCGCAGTGAAGCAAAACCAAAGAAATTCCGAATTACTTTCGACACTCAATTGAAAACCGCTAGAACCCTCTCTTACATCGTACTCTAACCATTCAGAGCACAGAGCAAACTTGCTTCACCCAATCAGGAGTAAAAGCATTTAACCAATCATGACTCGGCTAACGCGCGTTATAATTTTCCCGCGCTTGGCACGGGTTACATATGAGGGATTTGCTCATTGCGTTATTTATGTTTGTTGTGATTGACCAGATGCTTATAACAGTCAGTATGAAATCATTCAAATTGGTTAATATAACTGTGTTTGTTTTTCATTGTGGATAAGCTGTTTAGTTTGATGGACAAATCACAAGATGACAAGATCACGTGTGATGAGCTGGACGATTTACATAGAGAGGTAATGAGTCCTCCTCTGATATGATTCATTCTTCATATATGGCTTGTAGCGATAAATATCTACATATAATTTAATTAGTGATTAATCAAAAGCTAGAATCCGTCATGAGCCTCACATTTTCAAGTTTGTCCATATTGTAATCTATTTCCATCCTCCCCATCGTCAGTCATCGTCACTCAGGCTCATGTCTTATAAATGAGTTGATGCCGTATGCCAAGTTTTTGTCATGTATCATTCCCTCGGTAAGTAGTGTAAGTTTCTGTAGCACTGCATTGTAACTGAGTAGATTCAAATATGTAAGTAGTGTACGTATCAGTATTGTAAGTTTGTGTGTTTGCAATTAAAAAAAAAAATCATTCCCCTCGGTAAGCTCGTAGTGAATGAAGCTACAACTGAAACCTCGTTAAAACACTTCGTTTTTTTTTTCTTCACAAAAAACATGTCAGAATTGGTACTAGAATCGCTCGGGGTTCCAAAAAGTGGCCGTGAGAGAACTGTGTACGAAATTCCCGAGTGCATTTTGCTAGTTTACAAAAGCGCGTAAGGGGTGTTGCACGTGTTTCAAAACTAAATTTGACGATGCTTGTGCTCATTTGTCAAGTTCTGTTAACAACATATAAAACCATTATTGACATTATAATATACTCAACAAAAATATGGAGCTTCTGATTGGTCAATGACGAATGCATAAATAGGTTTAGAATTGTGATAAACAGTACGGACAAGTAGAGACGTTTGAGAATATTATAAACAAAAAATCGTATGAACTGCTCGTGCAATTAGTGATTTATGGTCACTCGTGATGTTTGAAAGTTCTCAAATTGCACTCGCCTAAAAGGCTCGTGCAATTTTGAGAACTTTCAAAACATCACGAGTGCCCATAAATCACGAATTGCACTCGCGTTCATACGATTTCCTATACTTATTGTCGCGTCTTTTATTCTCTGTTTGTTTTGGAACTTCTCAAAAACGTCCTTTCTAACGTTGCTTTTTTGTTTTCGTGTAGGACTGGGAACAAATCCGCGTGCTTGTGAATGATTTGACAGATTTAGTAATGACAGAAAATGACAAGACAATGGAGCAAGACGCTGAACAATGGCAGGGAAATGTTCACACTGAACTGGATATACACGCGGAACTTTGAAGAGAACACTAAAACAAGAGCTTACTGTTAATCGATATATTTTTTGGTCTCAAGCTAAATGAGTTACAATTTATTTTCGAAGAATGTAATTTTAGTTTTCAGTATCCTGTAACGCAAATTTTAGGCTTTTTCATATTCAAATTTTTATCCATGTCCAAAACATGAAATATTTTATTTACAGCTGTAAGCATAAAAAGAGCGAAAACGCCAAAAAGAGATCAGTCAGTTAAAAATTCTGAGTTTTTTTTTCCACAACTCAGACTGTGGCTGTATATAGAATGTTTAAAAGAGATATTTTAAATATTAAACTTGGCTATCTCTTTGTTTTCAATTGTGAGGTGTTTTAAAAGGTATGATAATGGCCAACAACAACACAACAACAACAATAAGCTTTATTTGCATGACCATAAATCGTTTACAGTATTGCAAAAGCTGAACATTGATTTTGTGGTCCCACTAGTTGACACCCGATCGAGGGCTGAGGGGATTGTGGTGGGGGGTGGGGTGGGGAGCAGGCTGATAAGCGGAGGAGCGAAGTTGGTAACCATTGGAGAATACCGTAAATGAGGACGATCACTCTCAAATGACTGAACCCACAATTTTATTTCCTTTAAAAACATCAAAGTTTAATGTTATATCCCGATAACAATTTTCTACATCATTCCACATCTATCCCTTATGCCATCAGCACAGCTTTCTGTGTTCCTCCCACCAGGCGGCTTTTGCTTCATGCTGTAGAGACAAAATTAAAACGAATCGCTGATCATCATCATGTGATAGGAAATCGACTTAATTAAAGGATAGATCAACCAGCTATTTTATTGAAAACGGCTTTAATATCCCGAGGGGGTACTCCCCAAAATGTTTGGTGAGCGGCCCGCTTCTTGAAACCCTTACCTATTTCAGACCCAAATATGTGATTTTTGATACCCTATTTCAGACCTGACCCCAAAAATTCCAGGCCAGAGTGAACAAAACATACCCTATTTCAGAAAGACAGACACCTCTCTAAAATGGACACCCAGTCGTACTTCAGTAATTGTATTTAACCCTCTTATATAGCTTATATAAGGGAGTACCCCCCCCCCCCCCCCCCCTCCCAGGTCTAATATATAGGTAACTGAAACTGATAAAAGAAACACGTTTGAATGCAAACGTAGAAATCAATCGCTTGGCTACTGTTTGTTCCCGGATCTCTCTCATACTAGAAATGTACGTGCCAGACGTCACTTGAAGTGTAACTAAACCAAACCGATTGTACGGCTGGCACTACAGCAAAACGGACAGGTTTCTTCTTTAGGGCATAGCCCAGGCCTTGAAGATAGCCGCCCAGGCCTTGAAGATAGCCTGCAGAACAGGCGGTTTGGGGTTGTTTTTCGGCGAGCGCGCGAGGGCGCGAGAGAGCGAGACGAAACTATTGAAGAAGACTAGTACTGCTAGCAATCTCGTTCCCAGAGTCCTCGTTACCCTTGTCCAGCAGGTGGAGCGGCCAACAAGGACCTCTGGAATAGAGTGATCCGCCTGACTTGCGCAGTAAGACCGGAAGTCCAAGAATCTTGGCGTCCGTTAGTTGAAACATGGGATCGAACACATGCGCAGTAGAGCCGGAAGTCCTAGAATCCGGTCATGGCGGATCGCTTTATCCCAGAGGTCCTTGTTGGCCGCTCCACCACTGGACAAGGGTAACGAGGACTCTGGGAACGAGATTGTACTGCTAGTTGAAATATAGGCCAATAAAGTAAAACCTGCCCTTTTGCCGAAATGCCAGACTTGCAATCAGTTTGGTTAAGTACAAATACTCACGGCAGGCCTTTTTGCCGCATTTCTTCTCCCTTTCAGTGCTTCCTTCGCAAGGTGGAGTCTCCTTGCACGTCCTTGTTCGTATCTTTGTCCCTCCACCACACGTTTTGTCACATAGTCCCCATTTCGACCATTTGGTGAACGCTGAGAAAAAAAGAAAAACATCAGCTTACAGTAACGTGTAACGTACTAGGGTTAGCTAAATTATCAGCGGTTTTACCATGTTCGAATTACTGAAGGTATTATGCTCATAACCATGCCTGGAAAATTGATGTTCCGGATTTCCCCTTACTGTGCGAATCAGAAAAGCGTGAACACTTTGATTTAATGCTTGGATTTTCCTTTGCAAAAAATTGGTCAATTTTTTTCCTGTATTTATTTTATAGAAATTTTCGCAAAGCTTTTCGGTTTGATCATTGTCAAAGTTAAAAAGTGTTCACGCTTTTTTAATTCGCACAGTTATTCCGACACTTAAAAGATACAACATTGTGCCCTTGTATGCTACATGTACACACAATGAATGGGTTTCTGGCCAATTCTGCATGAGTCCAATTAGATCAATTTTGGATTTTTCATGCCCAATATTATAAGAGAATTCAGCCATTTTGAGCTCGGTTGAAGCAACAGTTGGGTGTAATTTCAACATAACAGGGCCCCTCTCTTAAATCCGCCACTGGTTCTGATTGGTTCGCGATGTCCACTTTGCAGTGGTTACTTAGCAGCTATCAGTCAAAGAAATGGACTGCGAGCAGTCTCTTTCTTTTCCTAATGTTTTTAGGGCACGCGCGCGATCGAGCCAAAGATCTGCAGAGAGGAGAAAAGAGCGACTGCTCGCAGTCTATCAAAGAAATGGACTTACCACATTTCTTCTCATTGCAATTTTGTGACGTCTCCGATTTTCCACGGCAGTCTTTTCCGCCATTTGCAGGGGTAGGGTCGGTACAAGTGCGAGTTTTCTTTTGTGTGCCTCCACCACAGTTAACAGTGCAATCTGACCAATCTGACCACTGGCTCCAACCACCATTCACAGCTGGAAAAAACCCACAAACATAGGTACGTATTGTGTGCAAAGGGTTTTTCAGTGCAGAGGGGTTAGTGATACATATTTGTGGTTAAAATTCTGAGAAAGAGGACAAAAAAATATACAACCAAACAGGCCAATTGGTTTCTTATGCCCTGTAGATACCAAAAATAAAAATAAAAAAGTAAAAATGTCTGACTCATAGTCAATAAAAAATTCGAAAAACAGTATAGAGCTACAACTTACAAAGACACGCTTGTAACTCACTGTGATCTTTCTCATATGTGGTTGTGCATTATGGCCGCTACAAGCTCTCTTCTGGAATCATCGAAGCGATAGCAACAAAGGAAAATGATGGAAGGCGTTTTGATCATTATAAAGAGACTGTCCATGTAGTTAGGACGTTCACTGCCTATCCTCTCTCTCCCATCCTGGACGGGAGCTATCTCAGCCGAAGCTCAACAATCGAAGCCTATTTTGCACGTACGTAATTCGCGATCTAAGTCCGCATAGATGACCAGAAATTGGAACATTGATTTCTTTATTACTTACGTGCACAAGGGTTTTTATTGCATTCTTGAGACTCGATCTGGTCCCCACTGCATTGTGCTCCACCATTAGACGGAGGAGGCTTGGTGCAAGTGCGACGGCGCTGTTGGGTTCCACCGCTACATGTGACAGTGCAGGCTTCCCACTGTGACCAGTCAGACCAACCGCCATCAACTGCGTTACCATGGTTACCAAATGAAATTAGTAAGTGGCTAATCGACCTTGAAACCTTAAAATATACCGCACGTATTTCCTCTAGGGGCTTATTAGTGTCACGCTTTAGTTACCTGCTATTTTCACCGTCAATACAAAGGGGACGATAGCATTAAATGCGGAAAACGATAGGTCACCATGCTCCTTTACAAGAATCGCTCGCTAATTACGCGCAAAATTATGCGCAGTAAGGATGCGCAATGCACTACAAGAGAATTAGTTTAAAATGTACTCAGATTAGAAAAATAAACTTACCAGGGCATGCGTTCTGATTGCATGGCTGCGTCTGAAAAGGCAGACCTACACAGTCGTTTCCTTGTGCCGATGGTGGTGGATTTGTACATGTACGGATTCGATTTTGTATGCCACCTCCACAACTTACAGGACAGTCGGTCCAGTCTCCCCATTCTGCCCAGCCGCCATCCACTTTTCCTGTATGCGAGAGAGAACATCAAGAAATTGGAACAGACTCTAGGACGGGGGGCGGGGGGGAATTTAGATTAAATAGGTACTGTTAGAGCAGCCCTCAATTGACCGTTGAAAATTAATTCAAAGTTAGCAAACACAAAACCACTAACGAATCACGTGTTACACATTCTAACCAATCAGAGCAAACATGCTGTGTTTCAACCAGTCAGGACCGAGCAACACCAACCTTAGTCATAGAGCGGCTTTCAATTAAGTGTCGTAAAACTAAAACCACAGCAATTACAATGGCCAATCACAACAAACGTAAACAAAACAATGAGCCAATCAGAACTCGAAGCATTTACACGTAACTGGCGCCAAGCGCGGGAAAACGCGTGCGACCAAGTCGTGATTGGTTATAGTTTTGGATCTGATTGGTTGAATAGTTAAACCAATCAGAGAGCGTAGTAAAGCAAAACCAAAGCAATTCAGCGATTACTTTCGACAGTCAATTGAAAACTACTCTAAATTGACTTACGCGCGTTTCACGCGCTTGGTTGACATGGGTTTTATGTTCTCGCTTCGAGTTCTGATTGGATCATTGCGTTTGTTGTCATTGGCCAAATGTATATCGATGACCATAAGCTCCCACGAGTCTCCTGTAGCTCATTGGTAGAGCGTCCGACCGGTGTGCGGAAGGTCATAGGTTTGACCGCTGTTAGGAGAACTCGGAAATTCTCAGTTTCCGAGTAGCTTATGTCACTGACTGAATCATATCTTTCTCATATGTAATTCGCCCGTACTTTGCGTTTGGGTTTAGGACACAGTCATAAGATAACACAAGTAACTGACTGGAACCATTGTGCAGCATCTGATCCGAGTTAGACAGTCAATTGTGGAACATTTTGTTTTATAAATTCCCTTCATGAACGTGTCATCTGGACACTGCTTTGTTCCATCTGCTGTAAAATCCACATTAACCTCCGAGCAGGACCCGTCTTCATCTGGATGACTTGATGGTTTACAGCATTGACCCATGCCGATATCAGCTAAGAAATTTCGCCCAACGGTGAAAAATCCGTGGAAGAGATAGCCCTTGCGCTGACATGTGGCCCACGAGTCTTGTCTAATTAGAGAAAATTAAATCAAATCCTATATAAAAATTATACATCAATCGAATTCCCGTTAGCGTCCACTTACATACAAACAGTAGTGGTAAGTAGTAGTGAAACTTCCATCCCGGTGGAGGTTGGTGGGGGGGGGGGGGGGGGGGAGGGGTTCTCCCTATATAAGCTTTATAGGTAGGTGCCTATATGCCAAAGGGTATGGTTTTTGAGCCGTTCGGGCTGCACACCCCGCACCACAAATCAAAATATTTCCATTCAAAATATCAAAATAATTAAATGAGTTGGCTCTAAAATCTGACCTTGACAAAGCAGTCCACCATTCATCCCAGTAACAGTCATTTCCTTCCTGAGAATATGGCAGCTTAACAGCGCAGCATCTAGCGGCCTTTATAACGCCTGGTCCAGTTTCCACCAGAGCTCCATACCCTGCACTCCTCAGTCCATTCACATAGGACACGTTATTTTCACACTGGGACATGGAATCGCCCGCTATTGCAAACGTACTGGTCCAGTCTAGTTCAGTACATTGCTGACTTCTGGCAGGATTGGACCAGAATAGCAACAGGAACGGGACGGTGACAAGGAATCGCATGCTTTTTTCAATCTGAAATCTTTAAACATTAGCAATACATTTTAGAACCGAAGAAAAGGAAGGGATAGTAAAGATCAGAGGTATAGACCTCTGTAAAGATTTAATAGTATCACCAACAATTGACTTAGCTGAAATGCTGTTTTTTTTTCTCGAGGAAAGAGAGCCTATAGATTCACCCTGGCTGAAAATTTCCCTTGTTATCGAATATTTTACAGCAAAATTCCTTGCTCGATTAATAATCGGTTTAGTGGTCGAGGAATTAAATTTCCTTGTATCGTGTGCCACGTACCACTCCCGCGAGCGGCCCACGCTCCACGTCTCCTTCGTGAGAAGCTCGCAGTAGCCACGCGCGATTTTTGAGTGGCTTATTCGCTGGCTACACAATGGCCATTTCTCCTGTGTCAATTTTACCAAAATTAAAATAATGATCTGAACAGTAAAGTGACCGTTTGAGTATTATCGCGAGAAGTGGCTTCAGGGTCTCTTATTTTTCAGGGACACGATGCTTCGAATGAACTCACCCAATTTGCTTGAAAATCTTCTTTTTTATTTAGAACTGTTGGTGTGTTTGATCATTTAGATGAAAAATGTTCGGCTTAGTAGCTTTGCGTTGACCCCCACATGATGATCTTCGCGGGGTTGGACACTGCGTAGTATATTCGTGCCGGGCGAAAAATAAAGACATGAACGTTTTAATCGGTTTTCTGGCTCACTTTGAATTGGGACAAAAACTAGGATCCATAATAGGTGATGGTTCCTGACCAAAACTTATAAGATTAAGAGAAAGGCCGTACAGTTTCGTCAGATTTTTAAACGCGCTAAGAAAAATGTATCTGTTCGGATACGTAGCTGAACTTTCAAACTTCAGAAAATTTTAGGGATTGAAATCTTATTACCCGAATTTATGAGCTGCATGCTTTTGCCTTTCCAAAAATCCTAGCTGAGCTGTTTTTGTACCCAAAACGACATTTTTATCTCTCTGCGAAAACAAAAGGCATGCATTTCATTTTCTCATTTAGAAAGTTTGAGATGACTGTTCCCTAACCGAATATCTGAGGCGATTATAGGCCTTCCGAACAGATATTCCACCGAAACGATCCGTTGGGTGCCCCTGTTTCGTTTCGGCATAAATCATCTCTCTAAACTCACAAGGCTAGGAGAGAAATTTTCGAAACTATGATTGGCAAAATATATCAAGTTTCACAGATTGATCAAAATTATTTGTAACTACAGACCCCGTATTTCGATTTCGCTAGAGCTTTATTTTCGCGATTTCAGAGAAAATAAGGGTTGAAGGACTTAAAATGTTCCTAAAATGTTTTCGCGTTATTTTTATACATCGCGAATGTGAATTTTATTTTTATACACCCTTCCATTTCTTCCCTTCTATCCCCACCATCCTTTCCAAGCTGGCTAGTGTATTTTGAGTAAATCAGATTTAGTGACAAAGACTTTACCACCGTTCCAAATGATAAATCAACCTAGGGAAAACCTTGCAGTACACACATGTACGCGGTGCGTACCTATTTTTATACATCGCGAAAACCGCGAAAGTTAATACTCGCGAAAATAAGTGAGAATAAGGTAGATAGATCGAGTAGATCGAGTTGACCAGTATCTGAGAATATTCGGCTTTAAGGTCCTTTAAGATAAAATGAAAGTAGTGTTTATCAAGATTTAGTACCTACCTCCAAATCCGCTTGCCTTCGCAGACAATATCACACTCCTAGTCCGAAACACCTTTGATATCAATGTAATATAATCCAAATAATAAGTTGACAGAGTTACTGACAATAAAGGCATCATATTTTGTAATTAAAGCATTCTTCAAGAGCACCGACGAGTTGTTAAGGCGGGACTTAACCTGAATGCCATTTTTCGGAAATATCTCGTTCACGTTTCAAGCAATCCAAAAACTCTATGCTCATCCCATGAATCTATGTTATGGGGTGTTTTGTAAATGTTTGGGTGATTTTGGGTATGTTTGGGAGGAAATAGTTTTTCTCAAAGGAGTTGAAAAATTTAGGGAAATGAGAAATATTGATGTAGTTTTAAAATTAGAATTTGAAGTTAAAAATTAGTAGATTGACACCAACAGACAGTTGATAACCACACAAGAGCACCCGCGTGGGTATCAAACTGTCTGTTGGTGTTCCAAAAATCATTTTCTTTCTTCTATCCCTTCTTTAAACCTCTTAATGGTAATTAAAAAGACTTATTAGTTATGAGTATTTCTAAGATACCAACAGTACCATGAAAACGTTTGTTTAGCAAAATGAAATTAAAATTAACATGAAATAAAATAAATAAATGTTAACATATTAAGGCGGGGGTACACATGAATTTCAATGAAATTTTAAGAGGTTTAAAGAAGGGATAGAAAAACAAAAAGATTTTTGGAACACGGTTTACCCCACGCGGGTGCTCTTGCGTGGTTATCAACTGTCTGTTGGTGTCAATCTACTAATTTTTAACTTCAAATTCTAATTTTAAAACTACATTAAATCTTCAATATTTCTTATTTCCCTAAATTTTACAACTCCTTTGAGAAAAACTATTTCCTCCCCAAAATACCCAAAAATCACCCGAAAATTTACAAAACACCCCATAACATAGATTCATGGGATGAGCAGAGAGTTTTTGGATTGCTTGAGCCGTTTTGGAGCCGGAGAGTAATATCTATAAAAATTAAGAGCGCCGCTAAAAGTAGGCAATAGTCACGTGGTTTTTACGCCAGCTCCTGAACTGAGAAAACTAAAGATGCACCAAAACGGATTGTCTGGATTCGAGTTTCCTATACGGCAGGCAGATGTAACAAATTAAAACGTTGAAATCAAGTGTATAGTTTTTGAACGAGGTTTTTATTATTCAAACGTTAAATCCAAGCCAGTAGCAATAATATTCTGGTTGAAAACATTTGACACAGGGATTAGGGATTCACGAAACAAAACACTGTTTGCTCGATGTGTTTGCCATACTTGTCAAAAATGGCTGCCGAAACTCTGTTCTTGTTGAAACAAGTCATCAAATAAATTAGCTTCAATATATAGCATTGAGAGCCGGCTGCATTTCATGGCTTCACAATTTGTATCCAAGAAATATCAACAGACCACCTGGAAGGTTTGTACACTTGGTCAATATTTTAAAAACTAATTGCTAACAATTTTTATTTGATTGTATGAACTAACAGCAAGTTTTCGTCAACGAGTTTCATTGTCATTTTTTTTTTGAAGCCACTATACTATTTGTACAGCGGAATATCCCAAACGTTCGAGCGGTGAACACGAGCAAGTTTTGCTGTTTCAGGGCAAGCAAACCTCGTTCCCAGGATCTCTCTTCTTCCCGCCAAAAGCGATTGAATCGCTTTGGCGGGAAGAAGAGAGACCCTGGGAACGAGGTTGCAGGGCAAGTTTTCCTTGACAAGTCTCCTTGTTCAACATCTCAGCAGCACGCCCGGGTATTTGAACAAGGACGCTTTTTAAGGCGGAGGTACACATGAATGCCATT
Source organism: Desmophyllum pertusum (assembly GCA_029204205.1). Classification (NCBI taxonomy): domain Eukaryota; kingdom Metazoa; phylum Cnidaria; class Anthozoa; order Scleractinia; family Caryophylliidae; genus Desmophyllum; species Desmophyllum pertusum. The sequence goes on along the minus strand of MU825452.1, from coordinate 296,477 downwards.
TTCCCGCCACTTAACATGGGTTTAATGGAAATATCCTCAGCCCTCTTTAAGGGGGTCGTTCTCACGACTTGATATCCCGCCAATTACATGTAATTATCCTTTATGATTCTCTTCTAATCAACGATTCTTTTATTTACCTTTCTTTAAAAGTCTTTATATTCTCTCAATAAAGCTTATTACACACGAGCAACTGAAGTTTCCTTGATACGTTTTCACATTACAAGTTTTATTTGCTCGTGTGTACCTCAAAATGTGAAAGTTTTTTTTAATACCAGTTAAAATCTCAAAATTTGATATAAGTCCGCCTAAACCCTACGAATAGACGCACAGAAATATCGAAGGTTTCTTCGGTCTTTTTTATGATAATGCAATTATTGGAGAACAAAGGAAATCAATACTTGGTAATAAAAGTAGTTTCAATATTTACGTCTATTGCGAAATTAAAAGAATATTAAACAATATAGACTAGACAGGTATAAAACAAATTGAAGACTGAAGCAATAATGTAAAAGATAACAGCAACATAGTTACGACTGAACAAAGCATGGCATAGCAACGTTTTGTAAAACAAGGACGCGTGACGACGAGAGCGGTATGGACAACGTCTACTGCTTGTTACGTTTTTTTCTCTATTTCTTCAGTGAATGCCCTCACAGATTGAGAAAATCATTACTTCCTAAGTGCATCTAATTCTTTTATTCTAACCAAAAACAGAGCAAAGCACGTCTTGTCGTCGTTTGTTTTGCGACGCCGAACAAACAAATAAACAAACAAAATTCAATATGCTACTATTGGAGCTAAATTTATATGAGAAAAGATTGAGATAGACTCTGATAAAATGTTTGCATGATAATTTAGCCAACTGCAAATAAAAGGAAGAATATTCTTTAAATAAACGGTTACAAATTATTCCCAGTTTCACAATTTACCGTAGTTGTTGGAAAAGCGTTTGAAAATGAAAGAACATTTCATTTATCTATCTAACGAGCTAATAGTTTGAACTCTGATAAACATCGGCGGTGCCATGAACAAATTAAAAATAATTAATAACATTGCACTTGACATTTCTAACCGTTTTGACATATTTTAGTTTAAAGTTTTTACCGTCATCATTCAACTCATTTTAAGGCTATTAGTGAAAGTCAACAAAGTTCCAACACGTATCGCAAACAGTATTAATTGCGCGTAGGTCAGTAAGACAAGCGACCGCAAATAAGCATTGTATAAATTTAGCTGAGGCGAAGAATAAACACAAAGCTACTAAGGCAGGGAAGGAAAACCTTATCTGCAGGTAAGTCCAACAATGTTACTTTACATTTTCAATTTCACTGCATTTTTTTTCAATGACATTTTGAAACATCGCGAATTTACACTTGAAACAAGACTAAAAACATTTCAGCCTGAAGTCTGCCATCCTCCTCGATTCTTGTTCTTTTCTTAGATTTAGCACATGTATTAGCAAAATTATCTGACTGAATTCCTTTCTATAGAACCTGTTTCTGTTTTTTCCTTGCCTTCCCCTTCAGTAAAAGTTGATCAGGTGGGAGGGTTTAATGATACGTTTTAATTTCATCTTGTTCATTGTTTTGCTTGATCTGCAGTCTTCCTTCTTTGCATTCGTCCCTGTCTTCTTCTCGTTCTTTCTCTCCCTCGCCGGTCTTCATTATCTCGGCTTAACAAATTTAAATAAGAAAGATGAAACATGACATTTTTTAGTTCTTTATGCTGCTGCATTAGCTTTATCACTTTTACTTTTGTTATTATAGAATCGTAGTTTTTATTGTACCGTTTATCTGATATCATTTATAGCATCATGTAGCATTTTTCCTTATTGATATTAATACGTTTCTTTAATTTTTCAATTTCAATTTTTACGTTTCTTTTAGAATATATTTTTACCGTTGGTAACTTTAGCCGTGTTACTCAATCTTATGTATTTTTCAAATTTCAATTTTACGTTTCTTTTAGTATATATTTTTACCGTTGCGGTAACTTTAGCCGTGTTTACTCAATCTCATGTTATTATTATATTATATTGCATCCCCCACATTTCAAATTTGTAACGTTACTTTAGTTAGAGTCATTCTCTGTAAGACCCTGAAGAAGAAAGGCCGTGCCTTTTAAAATATTGGTATTTAAATATAGTTATTCGCATACCGTTTAATCAGCCTTGCGTTTTTTCGCCTATTTTAAATAATTTAGTTGATTACAAAACTGCTCTTGAAAAGAAAAAAGAAAGAAAAAGAATAGGGTGTCATACTTTGAAATCACGATTGAAAGTTTAAACGACGCGTTAACTCGAAGCATTCGCTTTCTCTCGCGAGCTCGCAAAATAATTATTCAGCGAGCGAGTGGTACTCGCGAGTAGATCACCCACGAGTACATCACCAGCGCGCGGTTTGTCAGCTCACCAGTAATTGTTCTCATGGTATTGTATCTGGAAAGGGAATAACTAAAGACAGTTCAGATTTTAGATACATACCGACAACACAAAGTAACGACTACGAATGCGAAAGGTTGAATTGTCGGATTTCTTTTGTAGTCTGGCAAATGATAAAGGAAGCAAACTGAAAATAATAATTACAAGCTCAGATACATTTGTTTTTCATTATTGCGGTCAACAGTTTCACATATCAAGCCATCACAGATCCTAAGCTCGAAATATTAATTTTCCTTTGGTTGTTTTCCATACATTTCTCATTTTTAATGTTAGTTTAGCGAATTTCGTGATACACAACCTCAGAGACCCAAGCCGTAGATAATCGGGGCGAGAGGAAGATAAAACAGGCAAAAGCGTGTGCGCACGAAAGTTAAAGCTAAAATGGTATACACTTCGAAGATCGATTTTCCTGATTATATTTGTTCAATAAACTAAAATGTTGTTATTGTATCATTCAGTAGATATGGCCGTCAACTGTGGTTTTCTGTTGCTGGTTTGGTTTCTCTGTAGCGGCTGTAAGTATATTTCAGTTTATTCTTCTCAGTTCTATTCATTCATTCATTCATTCATTCATTCATTCATTCATTCATTCATTCATTCATTCATTCATTCATTCATTCATTCATTCATTCATTCATTCATCAGTTCCATTTTTAGTACCCCTGGTTCCAGCCCATTACAAAGAACAAAACAATTTTGCTGAAAGGGAAAATATGCATTATTTCTATGCAAGTACATAGAGTTAATAGATCGCGTGACGCGGGATCTTTTAGTTTCCGCAGAAGCTCAGAGAAGATGATTTCTTTATATACAAGAGCAAATCTTTTTATCGCGTCAGTTCTTATTACTTGGTTTATTAATGTCTAAATTAAAATCCTTTCTCTCTATTGTTTTCAGTTGCTGTTTCAAGAGCACAAGGCAAGTTGTGTGAGCCTTACATAAACTTTAATAACATGTCACGTTCAGTATGATGCACTTGGGAAAAACATTTTGTAATTTTGAAGTAATCGGTAAATTTATTCTGATACTGCAACTAATTTGTCCAAACAAGTGAAAACCCTAACCCTTTAGGGACTGTGCGATAATTATTAGGAGGGGGGGGGGGGGGGGGGAGGTGGAAAATGAGCTTCATGTAGGAAAATATTAGGTAATACCCCCCTTCTCCTAAAGGAGTGAATTTAGTTATTCCCCCCCTCTAATCAGTCAGAAATTATGTACGACCCCCCCCCCCTCACAGTATACACACACCTTCATACAAGTACCTGCATTTTCTCTACACGCACCTGTGGATTAAAATCTTATAACAGAAAGAAGAGCTCCTACTATACATGTTTAATTGTTGGACATCCGCGTCTCGAACAAACATCACCTCCGTAGCAATGTTCAACAGAACCATAGCAGAAGGAAAATAGCATGTGTGTTATTTTCAGGTCCGTTGAAGGGCCGAAATTTTTTCGGTCCCCACCTTATAAATAGGTATGGTTTCGCCAATGTAACATGTACTTGAAATAAAATGTTAAGCCCCCCTCTCTTGAGTGACTTTAATATTTTACCTTGAGCCCCCCTATCCTTGCTTTGATTTTACTTTATGCCCCCCCCCCCCCACTGGTTTTCCAACCCTCCCCCCCCCACTCCTGGTAATTATTGCACAGTCCCTTAGAAGAGATGAATTCGAGAACCAAACACTAACAGGACACAGTTTGTAATAAGAATGAATTGGGTCACGCAATACTTAAGCGGATGGTCAATTTTTAAAAACATTGTTTCGCATTTTTATGTCAATTTACAATGTTTTTATTATAAACGGTTTTGGGGGCCGCGTGTATAAAAAATTATTTCATTCATATATACCTTATTATAGGAAATTAACATATATACCAGAATACTAACTGGCAGGAGGCTAACCAGTTGGTTGAACATTCCAGCAACTGTTACTTAGAAGGGACATAAAGAAACTCTCAGTCCTCCCTCGCAAGAAAGAAAATGAATTCTCATGGTTATTGATTTGACTAGTCGTTGTAATTATTGTCCGTTGCAGATGAGCGCTGTGAAAAAGGATGGCGCCTTTATGGTGGAAACTGTTACTTCCGAGAAAACAAGAAGAGAGAAACTTGGCAAGGGGCCCAAGACGTCTGTGCAAAACAACAAGCCAATTTGGTAACGGTGAATGATGCAGATGAGCAGAAGTTTGTCGCTGGTATTGTGGGGAATAGAGGGAGCTGGTGCGGCTTGAATAACCAAGACAACAAGAACGAGTTCAAGTGGGTCAGCGGTGAACAGAGTGGCTATACCTTCTGGGCCCCAAAAGAACCTAGTAAAAGCAACAAGAAGCGCTGCGCTCATATTCTGTCTACTAAAGAAGGCGGCAACAAATGGGAAATGTCCAAGTGTACAAATAAATTCAGATTCGCTTGCGAGAAAGGTAGGTCCGGGATCTATAATTATTACAATAAATTATAAATTATTACAATTTGTTTGTTGCCACATTTCAGACCATGTGATGTTCTCTAGAGAATTGCTTCTTTCAAATTGAATCATATTTACTGATATGAATACTTTTTAGATGGATAAAGAACAAGTAAACATCACATGATCTGAAATGTGCAATTTACATACACGGCTAAATGGTTAATGGGCCTATTGCATAGTATTCTATGGAAACCGAGCGAATATTTCACGTGAAATTAATATTATATGGCATACAACCGGCTTTTTGATATTATCCTATAAATAAAAGTGTATAACACAGTGATGGCTTCGACCGAAGATTTCAGAAACTCATTTCAATGTTTCGGCCAATCAATTTCCTGCCGATAATGCAACAACTTTCCAATCTTCTGATTGGCTATATAATCCATGGCATGAGATAACTACTGATATAGAGATCTCAAGTTAATGACAAATCCAATAGATACTAACGAGTATAATTTGATTATATTTTCATGTTCAGGTGCGGGACCTTTACAGCCGTGTGCTAGTAAGCCGTGTAAAAATGGAGGCACATGCAGTCAACAAGGTCAAGGATATAAGTGTCAGTGTACAGATAAGTTTACAGGGGACAAGTGTGAAACAGAAATAGGTAATAAATATGACTTTCGTAAACTGACTGTAGGATAAAGGTTATTCCGAGTAGCTGCATTGTGTGTCACAATGTTGTGTCTAAAATACAGGCAACAAAATATAAAAACTTTACATGGAGTTATATTTCGGTAATACTCTACATGTATATCATCTGGCTACAGACTCTAGGGCCGAATATTTAAACTAGGTTTAGACAGGGCTTAACAAAACCGTGGCCAAACTCGAGTTTGAACTGGCTAACCTTAATGTGTTAACGTTATTTACAGTAAATCCTGTTTAGAAGATGTATAACACGGATTAAAAAAAGAATTAGCTACTAAGACTGACCTGCTTGTAACTGAGTAGATCTAACTGTGTAGACCTCAATAAAACCACGGCCTAACATAGACTTCGTTTAAATCCAAAATAAGTATAAACAGAAGTCTATAAATATTTATGACCTTCTGTTATAAGCTGTGTTTATTACGCTTTCAGAAGATGTATGCTTTCTTATTAGAGATAACGCAAATATTTTGTGTGATATTTCTAATAACCTGTCCTTCCTTCTGTCTGTCATACCTTCAAAGGAAAGACTCTTTTAAACAATTAAAATAATAATACTTTTTTTCACAGTTGCCGATCCTTGTGATCCCAATCCTTGTTTGAATGGAGGAAAGTGCACTGCTAACAACAAGGGCTACCTCTGTCAGTGTCCAGACAAGTTTACTGGTGACCGCTGTGAACAGGGTGAGTGATCAGCATAAAAATTCTCTTTTCTGATTGCCATATATTCCTTTTAAAATCAGTTGTGAGAATTCGGTGGCCCGTCAGAAGAGTATCCACCAATTGATGATTGTCTTTTAGTCTCGTCATTCTCTGAGCGTTTCAATTTTGTAGGGAGAAATTTTGATTACTCAACCTTGAGAAGAAATTTTCACAAATATAGTTACCTCTTTTAGTAATTATATTCTCCACTGTTGTAATCACAGGAAACGTGAATTGTAAAACATCTGTTTTGGCGTGTTATGCATGACAAACAAAGACAAAGTGTGATATCATTTCATTTATATCCTTGATTTCACTGACTTAATAGAGAGTAGATGTAGATGAACAAGATAAAAAAAAAACATTTTTATAAGCTTGCTTCTCCGTGGATAAAACAAAATTTCCGCTGGCAAATTATCTCTTTGCACGCATTGCATGCCTATGTTTTTGGAGGATATAATGAACTAACGTTTGTCCTTAGCTTTGGATCATTGCATCATAAACCCTTGCCAGAATGGAGGAACATGTCACGACTTGGGAAACATGCAGTTCTACTGTCAGTGCGAGAGGGGATTTACTGGAACAAACTGCGAGAAAGGTTGGTTACGAGAGAAGTACAGTAGACCGCTTGTAGTCAAAATAATTTCGTTGTGACACTACAAAAGAAGCACTGGGGCGAGGGTTTGAGACGAGAAAGGATTGGGGCGAGACAAGGTGCGGTGCACAAACCGTGAAGTAGGTCCTTTAAACCTGAATTTAGCAAAAGTTAGAGCGGACGGTCAATTGAGTGCCAAATCACAACAAACGTACTAAGCAACACAGTGAAATGATGATGTGAACGCAAAGCAAATACACGTAACCGGCGCCAAGCGCGGGAAAACGCGTATGACCATGCAATTCGTGATTGGTTTTGGTTTTGCATCTGATTGGTTAAGAAAGTGACGCAAAGTCACAGAGTGAGCGAGTGAGTGACACAGAGCGTAGTAAAACAAAACCAAGCGCGGGAAAACGCGCATGATCAAGTCGCGCTTGGTGTTGTATCTGATTGGTTAAGAAGGTGGCGCGAAATCACAGACTCGGCGCGTAAAACAAAACTAAGGCAATTCCGGATTACTTTCGACTTTCAATTGAAAAAGGTTAAAATGTTAATAATTCATATTCACGTTTCTCAGTGAACTGTAAAGCACTGCCATGCAAGAATGGAGGAACGTGTTTGGATATAGACGACAGATCATTCTGCAAGTGCATCTCTGGTTTTACTGGAGCTACATGTCAAGGCGGTAGGTATTGAGAAGGTTTGATTGACTATATCCCTCCTTTAGCAAGAGAGGACGAGAGAGAGAGAAAGAATACCCACATGCCTTAACCCCGGTAGACTGTTCACAGCCTCTCTATTTTCTCGACGCTAAGCGCGAGCCGCTCGCGCTTCGCGCTCAGTTCCAGTTCGCTCGCGGCTACAACGATCTGAGAAAATAGAGAGACTGTGAACAGTCTATAACCCCGGGACAAACGAGGATGAGAGTTGGCGAGAGTTCAAACTCTCGCTCTCGTCTGGCCTGAAACTCCTATGCACTCTCAGCAACTCCCATGCACTCTCAGCAACTCCCATGCACTCTCAGCAACTCCCATGCACTCTCAGCAACTCCCATGCACTCTCAGCAGCAACTCCCATGCACTCTCATCGAATTTGAACCTGCTCAATTTTTCTTGAGAGTCATTGACAGTCTTTTCTCGTTTGGCCCAAGCTGATGATACTCGATGATCTCATGAGAACTCTCATCCTCGTCAGTGGCCCGGGTTTTATTTTAATGTTAATTCCTCAGTCTTAAGTTATTTTTAGATCGACTTCCCAGAATAAGAAATTCCGTTAGCATATATTAGTAAAGTCGAGAAAAGATTGCGCAGGACTAAAGACTCGTCAGACTTGACATAGCCTTTACGAAGCCAAAAGTCGCGGAAGAAAAATGCCTCTGACACTCAGGGTACTAGCAGTCTACCTCAGTTCCAACAGGGATAACCCGCCGATTGATTGGATACAACTATGGTTATTTATTAGCGACTCTTTAGCTATGTTGATGTTATGAGTGGATGGAATCAGAATCATTGCTATAATTAACTTAATAATAATGCTGTTTTGTATTGGTAACTTGCGATTTTTGTTTGTGTGTATAGAGATACCGTCCATCACCAAGGATCCTCAAGACACGATTCGTCTGGAAGGCGATGACGTCACACTTTGCTGCGAGGCTAAAGGAACACCTACCCCCGAATATAAATGGTATGTGTCTTGCGCTGTTTAATCCCGCCATTTTGACAAAGGATGCGGAACATCGCGCAAAAAGCAGCGTTTGTACGAGAGTACGATGTAAAATTATTTTGGTACCGACAATTCAATTTCTGAAATTTTCAGTTTGTAAAGTTAAGATACCGGGAAAAAGATTTCACCGATAAATTGTGAGGGATGTAGATGTCATGGAAAGCGTGTACTTGCGTTTGCCGTTTTACACGCATTTGTTTGTGTGATCGAGTCAAAGTCGGCGGTGAAATGTGCAGACGAAGGTATGGGATACTCGCCCTAGTTTCCTACTCAATTGTACCTAGGCGTTATTTTCCCGCTCACTCGATTTGGCGCGAAGAATTTCATGACGTCACTGAATGTTACCGCCGGCTGGCACGCAACCCGTTCCTAGGCCCTTATGCGCACTTCGCACATGACTGCTGCGAGAAGAAGAGAACGCCGAAGAATTAGGCTGTGGAAAACTGAAAATGCGCCTCGACGCACAATGCACATTTTTTCTTTTCAAATACACCAACTGCATGGTTAATATCATGGTAAACTACATTATATCAAGGACACAATATTTAACAAATAAAGAAGCCAAAGACATGTATTATTTACCTAATAGAAGATGGTTTTTTAACCAATCAGAGTGCGCGCAGCTTTCAGTCTATATTTTAAATCTACTTATATGACAGAGGAAGTCAGGTTAAGAATTTCATCGCGCGTTTAATGTACCTCAAGGCTGGCGATTCCTCTTGGGCGATGGCAAAGTTCCAGCGGTGAAGCAGCTAGAGAAATGTAGACAAGAATAGGGCTAATTCCTCAGCTTCGTTGCTATGATTTTTCATCGCACAAGAACAACCTCCTAAAGCAAAATTGGTCATGATTTTTTTCTTTGAATATCTTTTCTTGTAGGTTTCGAAACGGCGTTCCGTTGGCGGAGTCAACCAGCAGGCTACGTCTTTCAAGTTTATCTTCAGGTGACGCTGGTTTATACAGATGTCGCGCAACAAATGAATTTGGAACGATATTATCCAGCGAAGCACAGCTGACAGTGGTTGCTGGTAAGTTGTAAAAATGGTGTTAAGTAATGCGTATATATTTTGGGTCGGGACCCAGCGGTTTTCGTAACGTACGGTGTTCCACTGATTTCAGTAACATGACGTGTCCTTATTGCGAAAAGCTCACGAAAGAACTTTCGGAGTGCTCGGGAGTGCTCGGGAGTGCTTGTCCTACAGTCTGATTGGACAATACCAATCGGTAATTTTTCGGATATTTCAACGAAGGCCAGTTTGCGATGTCATTTGACCAAGAGCTTTTATATTTGAATTGCACATTAAATTAATTAATTAATTAATTAATTAATTAATTCGAGTCAAAATTCAAAAGTTTGTTTTCTGGCAACAGCATTTTGATTTCTTTTAACAGCTCCAACAATGGTTCACCCGCTCGGCCGAGCACACGTGACATTTCAACAAGCTACGCTGAAGCTGTAGTTCCCAGGTCCCCTCTCTTCCATTCGCGAGGGAGAATGAGGGAAGGACAAATGGAACAAGCTTTAAAGATGATTTCCAGTCCGTACTGCTACATTTTTGTTTTGAATTTGTTGATACGTTACACATCGGTGATAGCGTACATGAAGTTGTTATGAAGTTTTTGAGTCCACCATTACGTGTCGTTGAGTTCCTGAATGCTCGATGAGCTGAAAAGTCGGTTTGGGATAATGCCAAGGTTCTTCTACTCGTTATTATTGTTTGGCATATCTGGCGTTAATAATGAAGAAAACTGTAAGTTTGTACAACAATTTATATTTTCGCTACTATTCACATTCCTTCGTATGCGACTCATAAACATAGCAGGCGGAGATTGCGCAGTACGGACTGTAAATCATCTTTAAGTGACGATCCAAATAAGGGCAGCGAAGTATAGTATTGGTTATTAGAGAGATTAAGCTTCACGTTTGTTTTTCCCGCAAACGGCAAAAATCCAACTTTTGCCATCTGGCGTTTGCCGCTCAGTACGTCAAAGAGAGTAGTTTCGCATTTATCGTGAACGTGTGAATTATTTTCTATTTTTCTGATGGATTTATTTAACTATTGGAGGAAAAGTAAAGAAAATCGGGTACAAGCTGACGTTTGCCGTCTGCCGTAGAACGTGGTGCTTAATCTCTCTATTCTCTCTCTGACAAATTATCCACTCATGCAAAGAATCTTTGTTAAAGCTTTTATGACTTACAATTTTAGGTAGCGGCGACGATTCATGCGACTCCACCCCCGTGAAAAAGGTTGTCACTTTTCCTCCCGGATGTAAGGAAGATAGCAGTGGAAGTAGCAGCGTCGATGTTGGAACTTGTTCTTATGCAGCATGCGTTAAACGCAACCAAGGTGACGCTGCAAGCTGTGGAGGACAACAATCGACTCAACAGTGTTGCAACCCTGCCTCCATGTCCGACATCCCTGTGACTTGTGGTAATGGTAAAAAGTTCAACATTGAGAAAGTCACCAGCTGCGCCTGCACAGAGTGTGCTGTGCCGTCTATGGTCGTTCGTGGGAAAGTAGTTGACCCTGATGGAAATCCGGTGAAGAAAGGCGAGATAACTGTGGGAGACGGAGAGAAAAGGTACTCCACGGACTTAAAAGGAAATTTCAAATTTCCCGTCAAGTCCGGAACCAAGAGACTGGTGCTGACCGTAAAAGACAAACTCCAAGGACTGTTGGAGGACACGACAAAACCCTTCACACTTCACGAGGGTCAAGTGTCATTCTACACCATCGTGCTCCAAAAGAAGGCGCCTGCAATCAAATTCCAAGCTAGCCAGGAGCAGAACTTCCCTCTTGGTGGGTCCGGTGGCAAACCCAGTTTCGTCGATCTCGATATTCCTGCAAATGCCTTCCTTACAACTGCTGGAAAAATATACGATGGTGAGATCACAGCAAACATCGGAGTAATTGATCCTAGAAGCCAAGCAGACATGGTAGCAGCTCCGGGTGACTTTTCAGCGATAGACGACAACGGGGAGGAAGTGATGCTTGGCACTGCGGGAATACTGAGGCAGGCTTTCACTGACGCTAACGGCAATCGACTCAGCCTGGGCAAAAACATTACCGTCCGCATAGACGCTGAGCAGCTGAATATACCCGATGGGGTTACAGTTTTCCAGTGGTACCTGAGCAAGCAAACAGGTCGCTGGGTGAAGTTTGGAGTACTGCGTCCTGAAGAAGGTGGCTCGAGGCGTAAAAGGCAAGCAAGGAAGTTCTTTGTGAGTGAAATTACGCCGGACGTCCCCCCGGACAACATCAACTGGGATTACGTCGCTACTACGAGCTATGTCCGAGTCAGGGCACCTCCAGGCACAGTGGTGACTCGCATTGCGTTGAGTGACAATGGCCAACAGTATACCTCCTATCGCCAAGAAACCGTCCCGGCTAGCGGAATCCTGTGCATTCTGACTCCACGAGACAAGCCAGCGATCCTACAAGCGGAACTTGATGGAGCGCCCCTGTTGCCACAGCAGCCCATAAACTTTCCTTCAGCTGTGAACCCTCAGATTATCGATGGATCGTCCGTCGGGAACATTTTCAAGATCCAGTCGTTCAATTTCATGTCCACTAAAGCTGATGACAGAGGCCCGGTGTACCTCAAAGGCGAGCAAGGCAGATGTGGAACAAAACAAGCAAACGACTTGGCATTTGAATTCCAAGAGGCCAACGCTGGTCAATTATTCCACTGGGAAACTCCTCGAATTCAAGATCCTAACGATCCTGGCTTCTGGGACGCAAGGCCAGATGAGATTTGCTTCGTCAAAGCGCTTGTTACAGGATCGAAGCCCGACTCAGTCATATATGTTAAAAGCACCGGAAAAGCTCAGGGTAGTCCAGATGTGGATTACGGTTACACCGCGGAGAAGAGTGCCATGGTTGGCGCACAGGGCGTGGTGTGCTTGGAGTACCGGTGCAACGAAGGTCCGCAAGCGCCGTACCAGACCCACCTACAATTCCTTACACTGACCGGGACATGCACATTCCAGGGGACCAACACCGTCCAGGGGCTCAATGGTGTTTTAGACGGGCAACAAAGCCAGTGTGGTGTGTCGCCAGGCAGTTCCTCCAGTAGCGAGCGAAACTTCTGTGTGCCAAGTGACTTGGTGGGAGGAGACGCTGGACTGTACACGGGTGATACAGGTGTGGCCAAGAACAGGTGCCTCACTGGAAACAACCAGTACAATTCAGGACGACCCATTGCCACAGATGTAAACCCTACCGTGAAACTGAACTGCAAGTAAGTGAGCGGTTTGACAAGGCAGCTTGGCTACTGAGCATTTTCTTATTACGCCTACCGTATTTCCTCTGAAGACCCCCTTCCAGGGATAAAATATTAATAAGCTCTCTTCCTCTATTAAGTCCCCTCCTCCAATATTAGTTGTAAGTCACTGGCGAGTGACCCCAAAGAAGCGATTGTTTGACGCACGACGCGCACGTTATCAACCTCGTCCCCAGGGCCTTCTCAGTATTCAAAATGGCAGCGAGAGAAGACCCTGGCAAAGGCTGGGTCGCGTGATCTTAAAAATCTCCAAATATATTGGATATTTTAATAAATTCAAAATGGCTGAAGGCTCGCCGTTGGTTGATTTTAAGTCACGTGATCCAGCCTTTGCCAGGGTCTTCTCTCCGTCAGCCGCCATCTTGAAAACACGAGAAGACCCTGGGAACGAGGTTGGTACGTCATGTGAATATAATTGTATTTTGTAAAGTCTTGTAAGCTGCTTATAAATCAATCTTGTTGGGAATTATATTCTCGGGAGTAATGACATTAATTTACCAAATGATATCCTCATATATTTACCGCAAAGATGCTTATGGGCTATTGTTTCTCTTTTCGTTTCAGCTAAGACTGTGGTGGACTCGGGATACCAGAAGAAATCTGCTAGTTCGAGCTGTTAGTTGACGTATATTAAGACTGACATGGGCATTGCTGAAACTGTTTGGGTAAAATCTGGGGCTAAAACCAGTTAACTTGAAATTCTAACGATTCTGTAAACTGGATTATAATAAAGGAGGGTATTAAACGAAAACGGTTTGGATTTCACTGATTTTTTTGGATAATTACTCTCCCTATTCTCTTCGCGGCTTTGAGCGCTTCGCCATAAAAAAACGCTCGTCTGAAATGCCACTGTCTCATATACGTCTGGGTTTGGGTCGAGGGACGAGGAGAAGACTGATATTTCAGGCTAATTAAGCCACGCAGGCTCAGCGCAGACTATTAAGACGATTTCCGCTGGACGTTCGAGCAAAAAGTGCAACAAATTAAGTTACCAAAAAAATACTCATAGCACGGTAACATTTTGAATACAGTTAAGAAGAAATTATCGATAAATTAGCTCCGAAGCTGACCCCGCGAGAGAAGTCATTACATATTTTAATGAAAAAGACGCTTCATGTCAGTTCAAAACAAAATGGCGCGCGTTTTTATTATTTTTTACGAGGTTTGACATTAATTTTCTCGAGAATGCTTGATAATTTAAATGCGGGGTCACTTGGAGAAGTGAATTAAAGTGATATGTTTCAAATAGTATTCAAAAAATGTTACCGTGCTATGAGTAGTTTTTTAGTAATTAATTTTTGCACTTATTGCTCAAACGTTGAGCAGAATCCGTCTTAAGTTGGCGGTTGGTGACCAACCGCTGACCAAGGAGCCTGGATTGCACAGGTTATAAATCAGCTGACAGGCAATCCATATTATTGCCGCCTCTGAAATAGGCTTAAAAGGTCTTTAAAAGGCGCGGTGGCTTAATCATTGTGTTTTGTTCTTGGGCAAGACACTTTACTCCCACAGTGCCTCTCTCCACCCAGGAGTATAAATGGCCAAAGTACCGGCGAATTGTTAGGGTAACCCGGATAAACATTCTGGGGCATAACCTGCGATGAACTATAGCATTCTATGCAGCGCGGTAGCGATATTCTTGTCAGGGTTATCTGTCACCGGTTTTTGGCTACCCCGGATGGAACGTTCTTCATCTTACCTTTTACTAAACTTAGTCATTTTGTGTTTATCATCCGTCAAATATAAACTTGTTTTAGTTTGTGCAAAATTTCACAGTAAGGGTTTTGCCGGATATCCTGCGTTGTGTAAAACGAAATGCGATCATTTCGCGCGTTTGTTTCGCCCTCTCGACAAACTACAGGGAAAGACTGGAGGCAACCTCGTTTCCAGGGTCTCTCAGACCCTGGGAACGAGGTTGGACTGGAGGGATGTACCCGCCTGAAAGACGCTGGGCTAAAATGGAAAAGGTAACACCAATTTTTTTCCGAGCCTTTGAATTTTCTTTGTATATTAGGGAGATTAACGCATCACGTTCAGTTTGCTTTTCCCTCCTGAACGACAAAAATCCCGCGTTTATAGTTTGTCCAGTCTTTTTCTATGTGAAATGAGTAATTTCGTAATTATATTTTTTGGAAAGAAATGATGAGAAATATTAAGCAGCGACAATATATTATTCAGTCAATATTTCATCTTAATTTCATCTCAATTTCATCTCCAACTAGTCAGTGGCTACAAAATCCCAGTGTAATCCCAATGCAGCCATTATAACTTAGACTTCGCTTAAATAATTGGCCCATACTGTCCACGACTGTGACTATACTGATGTACATCTCTTTGTTTTCGATTGTGATGTGTTTGAAGAGGTATGAAAAGACTGATAACTAATGGCTGAACATTGATTTTGTGGTTTGGGGATGGATGGTTGCAGCCCACTAGTTGATACCCGATCGAGGGCTGAGGGGATTATGGTGGGGTGGGGGTGGAGTGGGGAGCAGGCTGATAAGCGGAAGAGCGAAGTTGGTAACCATTGGATAATTCCGGAAATGAGGACGATCACTCTCAAATGACTCAACCCACAATTTTATTTTCTTTAAGAACAGTTTAAAGGGTCCCTCTCAACCAGTGTGCTTTGCGGTCGCGTGTTATTGTTTTCATCCGGGGAACTCGGTCTCTCGTGGGGCTAATGTTTGCCATACTTTCAAAATTGTAACTTGGGTCGTCTAACTGCTTTTTGTGGCCAAAATCCTGCAAAAAGTAGTTTTGAACTTCAAGCCACCATTTTCGCGGCACCCGAAAATGGCCGCCGTAAGAATATCGGCGCGCAAAGCACACTGGTTGAGAGGGACCCTTAAATATTATATCCCGATGACAATTTTCTATATATCATTCCAAGTCTGATCCCTTATGCCATTAGCAAAGCTTTCTGTGTTCCTTGTCCCCACCAGGCGGTCTTTGTTTCATGCTGTAGAGACAAAATTAAAACGAATCGCTGATCATTATCATGTGATAGGAAAGAGACTTAATTAAAGGATAGATCAACCAGCGATTTTATTGAAAACCGCTGTAACTAAAAATAATAAAAGAGAGAAAAAAACAACAACTTATGAATGCAAAGGACCACACAACGTAGAAATCAATCGCTTGGCTACTGTTTGTTGCTGGATTTCTCTCATACTAGAAATGCGCGTGCCAGGCATCACTTGAAGTGTAACTGAACCAAACTGATTGTAAGGCTGGCACTACAGCAAAAGGGCAGGTTCCTTCTTCAGGGCATAGTCCAGGAAGAAGACTATCCTGTTCCAGGCGTTCGGGTAGAGGGAGAGCGGGAGCGGGGAGGGGGGGGGGGGGGTGGGGGGAGACTCCCATATGAAAGTGACGGGGATGCTCGTGGGAAATTTCAAATTACACCCCTAAAAGGGACCAATCTGGGCGTGGCTCAAGCCTTTTTGACCCCTAAAAGATACCATTATACACAGTATGACAGTGTTTTTTTATTATTTCTTCGCGTGCAACCCTAAAAGATACCTTGATGGCTAAAAATATCGCCGTTCTGTCCTGAACACCTTAAGGTGGACCAAAATCCGTAATTTACACCCCTAAAAGGGACGACGAGCATCCCCGTCACTTTCGTAGGGAGTCCCCCCGGGGGCTAGAAGAAGACAAGTACTGCTAGAAATACAGGCCAATAAGCGCGCCCTTTTGCCATAAATGCCAGCCTTACAACCAGTTTGGTTAGGTGAAAATACTCACGGCAGGGCTTTTTGCCGCATCTCTTCTGCATTTGAGTTCTTCCTACGCAAGGTGGAGTCTCCTTACATGTCCTTGTTCGTATCTTTATCCCTCCACCACAAGTTTTGTCACATCTTCCCCATTTCGACCATTTGGTGAACGCTGAGAAAAAAAACCCATCAACTTACAGTAACATGCTCCATCAGTCGGGTTTAAGCTAAATTATCAGTTTTACCATGTTTGAAATTACTGAAGGTATTATGCTCATAACCATGCCTGGAAAATTGATGTTCCGGATTTCCCCCTTACTGTGCGAATGAATACTTTGATTTAAGCTTGGATTTTCCTTTGCCAAAAATTGGTCTATTTTTTCCTGTATTTCTTTTATAGCTATTTTCACAAAGCTTTTCGGTTTGATCATTGTCAAATTTAAAAAGTGTTCACGCTTTTTTAATTCGCACAATAATCCCGACGCTTACAAGATACAACATTGTGCCCTTGTGTGCTACATGTACACACAATGAATGGGTTAACGTTTCTGGCCAATTCTGAGCCCAATAGCCCTTATGATTGTTTACGTCAGACTAACTAATTTTACCACCAAGCCTCGCTTTCGAAATATAAACGTGTAAATTTCACCATGAACGAATAGCCCACTTTCGTTATATTTAAATTCAGCTTGATAGCGAGGCTTAGAGGCACAAACAAAAGAAAGTAATTAAACATGCTTGTTTAATTATGGGTAGGGTAAATCTTTATTTAGGCAGGGTAGCCCATTCAGCTCTAGGCTGGTATCCATAGGGGCCCTGCGTCTAAAAAATACATCATCGTTACAATTTAAGAATATTCTTAAATCGTATCCTTTGTTTATTATCCTTTGTTTGTGTCCTCTCAGCCTCGCAGCCTCGCTAGCAAGCGGAATTTAAAAATATCAAAAGTAGGCTATTCCCAAAGAACCAAAGATGAGCAAGCACTATGCACGTGCCAGAGGTTGAGAATAATTTCGCATTAAAACGAGGCTTGGTGGTGAATTTTGAGGAACTGACGTAATCATACATAAGGCCAATTGAATCAATTTTGGATTTTTCATGCCCAATATTATAGAAAAATTCATTGCCTGACGAGGGAATTCCACGTTAAATTTCACGCGAAAAACCGATATCGCACGAATCGCGAAGCGATGAGTGCGATATCGGTTTTTCAAGTGAAATTTAACGTGGAATTCACGAGTCAGGCAATGAATTTTTCTTGAATCGCATAGCCTGTTACAAAAGGAAAAGGAATTATTTTTAAATACTTTAATACAACAGCGCTCGAGAAAGCCATTCAACGTCAAGTGTCAGGACTGTCAGGAGCAAGCGAACGAATAAGAATCAAGCTAAGATTCTGTCACAAACTTTTATATTTTATCCTCGTGGTAGAGGTTTTTCCATTTTAATTGGGGAAACGTTATTTGTAGACATTTACGGGTTTGTCAGTAATTATAAGAACTCCGGCAAGTAAGCTTACTGAAGACAGAATCATGAACACTTTTACTTCGGCCGCGGCACACTGAAATGAATCAAAAGAAAACCCGGGAAGAAAAGCTTTGGAAAAGACGTCAAGCAATGCTGTAAGCTTAAGTAAACTTATGCTTTATACCTTGAAAGAACTTAAGCTTATTAGCGTTCAATATTCTACGTTTTAAATTGCAATGGCTTAGGTCCATCCCTGGTTTGAGAGAAGGTTTTTAGACCTTGTTGACTTGTTTTCGTTTCGAATGCGAATTATTTTGTACTCAGTGCTGTGTAAACACTTGTTGATCTTTGAGCGGTTGTTTTTGTAGCTTCAGTTAGCACAAGAGAACTATTACGGTCAAGCTGTCGAAAGTATTAGTCAAAGAATGTAAACAACTATTCTTTTAGCCGAAAATTTTGACTATTTCGTTACAAACGGAACTGAAAAAAGTGTCTTCAAATGTGCTTTTAGCGAGTTTACCGATTCACCACGCGGTAATGATTGCTGTTTTCAAGTGGGTTTTAAAGTAAGATAATTTTATTACGGTCAAACTATCGACAATGTCGCTTCAACAAAATAGAAAGCTGTCCTATCACCGGAAAAATTTGGCGTATTTTTCTTTCTAGCGGACGTTTTGACGACGTTTTTAAAAGTACTATACTGTTTATTTACGTGTTTTGAAATTGTTCGCGCGGAACAAAAAGCTTTAATTTTATATTATTTTGTAGTCTTATCCGCTACATTTGTGGCTATTTCTCTGACACTATGAAGTCATTTAAACGTTTTACTCTTTACTTTACTGTACTACCAACCTCGTCCGGTTGCTGTACTATTGTTTCTCCCATAGTTTTAGCCAGTTGCCTCTCTTCAGGTTTCTTGTACTTGCAAGCATCGATCGATGATTGCGCTTCTTTAATTTCTCGAGAGAGTTGAGTTTGAGTTCAAAGCTGACTAAATCTTGAATCTCGCATTGGAAAAAACCCTCATGTTTGCTTTTGGCTTTTCTGACATTGATGCTGACATTGAAACCATACGAAAACCGCATTTTTATATTTTAATTTGCGATGCCGAAAGTAAACAAACACAATCTCGCGTTGGGCCTCGCTTTCAACTCACATCATGCAATTCAGCTATGCAATTCAACTTCTCAGGCATGCAATTCCACGTTGAATACCCTCGCATCGATAGCCAATCAGAGTGCGAGAATTCTCCGAGCTATGCGATTCTATAGGAGAATTCAGCCATTTTGAGCTCGGTTGAAGCAACAGTTGGGTGTAATTTCAACATAACAGGGCCCCTCTCTTAAATCCGCCACTGGTTCTGATTGGTTCGTGATGTCCACTTTGTAGTGGTTTCTTAAGCCTGGTTTCCACATGATCGCAACGATCGCAACGATCGCAGTCGCAACGATTGCAATGATCGCAAGAGTGGTTTCCATATGATCGCAACGATCGTCGATCGTTGCGATCATATGGAAATCAGGGCCGGGTTGTTCAAAAGGTAGATAACGCTATCCACTGGATAAATCACTATCCAGTGGATAGCGTAGTTTGTTTTGTTAACACTTATCCACTGGATAGTGATTTATCCGTTGGATAGCGTTATCCACCCTTTGAACAACCGGGCCCAAGCTTTAGCAGTTATCAGCAGGAGCATATCACCCCGGAGACTCTATCTGTGCTAATTAATTACAACAGCGTAGTTACACCTTCGGCTATTTTTAGAATAGTTCTACCACGAAAATATTTCCGTGTACTTTCGTGGACAATAGTGATAATTCGTAGTGATGACAATCCGCCGTTCTAGTTCTTATTCTACATTCCTCTCGTCCATTCCTGATTTTTTAATCTGAAGCATGAATGACAACCTCGTCCTCGTGCTCTTGCGGTAAAAGTAATTGTAAAAATAGCTCAAGGTTTAACTACGCCGTGTCGTACGCCCAATAAGGCCGGTGCTATGCTCCTGCTATCAGTCAAAGAAATGGACTAACCACATTTCTCCCTATTGCATTTTCGTGAATCCTCCGATTTTCCACGGCAGTCTTTCCCGCCATTTGCAGGGGGAGGGTCGGTACAAGTGCGAGTTTTCTTTTGTTTGCCTCCACCACAGTTAACAGTGCAATCTGACCAATCTGACCACTGGCTCCAACCACCATTCACAGCTGGAAAAAGACACAAACATAGGTACGTATTGTGTGCAAAGGGTTTTTCAGTGCAGAGGGGTTAGTGATGCATATTTTTGGTTACAATTCTGAGAAAGAGGTAGCAGAAAATATACAACCAAACAGGCCAATTGGTTTCTTATGCCTTGTAGATGCCAAAAATACACGCCGGATCAGCAGACGCTCTGAAAGTGCAACTAGGTAACTACTTTTGTATTTTTAATAATCCAATGCAGCTCAAACTTTGCAACATAACAGACATTGCAATTCCAAACAAACGAATGATTTTGGTTTTTCGATTTTATAATAATAATAAAGCATTTAGTTATACACGATATATTAAAATTTTAACGGTTTTTGGCGGGAAAATGACGTCATACAGTTAACAGTAAAATTGTATTTTTACCTTATGACAAAACTAATGCATAATTTGAAAAAAACATGTTGAAGTTGAAACCATTTAAAATGTGAAAAAATAATTTTAAAATGACATTTTTTTGAAAATATATTGCATTTTGAAATTTGCCAAATTTCTAAAAATTAACAAAATGGCGGAAAATTCACAATTCAGATCTTCATATCTTTTAACTAATTGAGCTTTTTCAATTATTTTTTCACATTTGAATTTTTCTTGACATGTTCTTTGAAATAGAGGAAATAGAGGGAAAGCGTTTTGACTATCCATCCTGGACGGAATCTATCTTAGCCGAAGCTCAACAATCGAAGCCTATTTTGCACGTACATAATTCGCGATCTGAGCCATAGATTAACAGAAATTGGAACATTGATTTCTTCATTACTTACGTTCACAAGGGATTGTATTGCATTCTCGAGACTCGATCAGGTCCCCACTGCATAGTGCTCCACCATTAGACGGAGGAGGATTGGTGCAAGTGCGGCTGCGCTGTTGGGATCCACCGTTGCATGTGACAGTGCAGGCTCTCCACTGTGACCAGTCAGACAAACCGCCATCAACTGCGTTACCATTGTTACCAAATGAAACTAGTAAGTGGCTAATCGACCTTCGATTTTTATCGTATACAAGCTTTCGTACATTACATGACAGATACGATACCTTCAATTTCAATTTTCAATTGTTTTATTCACACTTTTTTTTCAAGATTACAGTAACAATGTACATAAGGAATTAAAAACGGTTGTTAGTGGGAATAAATAAAGGGCGTATTTCATGGAATAGAAGTGTGCAGAGGCCAAAGTAGCAGAGCTTTCATTATATACAAAGAGGATGATAGCTAGACTTAACGCGGAAAACGATAGGTTACCATGCTCGTTTACAAGAAATCGACCATGCAAGCTAAGCACCAAAGAAAAAAGCCGCCATGTTTTGAATGAGAGCGCAAAATTATGGGCGGTAAGGCCGGATACGCAATGCCATACAAGGGAATCACTTTAACATGTACTCAGATTAGAAAAAACCTACCAGGGCATGCGTCCTCATTGCATGGCTGCCTCTGAAAAGGCAAACCAACACAGTCGTTTCCTTGTGCCGATGGTGGTGGATTTGTGCATGTACGGATTCGATTTTGGATGCCACCTCCACAACTTACAGGACAGTCGCTCCAGTCTCCCCAATCTCCCCAGCCGCCATCCACTCTTCCTGTATGTGAGAATGAACATCAAGAAATTAAAACAGACACTCTAGGGGGGGGGAGAGTTGAAATTAAATGGACAGTCCTCAATTGACTGTCGAAAATCAATTTAAAGTCAGAAAACGCAAAACGTCTAAGGAATCACGTGTTACACGTTTTAACCAATCAGAGCAAACATGCTGTGTTTCAACCAATCAGGACCGAGCAAAACCAACCTTAGTCATAAATTGACTTACGCGCTTGGCACGGGTTTTACGTTGTCGCTTCGAGTTCTGATTGGATCATTGCGTTTGTTGTGAATTGTGATTCGCCATATGCATATATGACCATAAGCTCCCACGAATCTCCTGTAACTCAGTGGTAGAGCGTCCGACCAGTGTTCCCGGGGGGGGGGGGGGGGGGGTACTGAACAAAGTTTTATACGGGGAGGCTCCGCCCCGAAGTCCAAACCCTTACCCTTTTATATACCACTTTTGACTGAAAAGGTAACCCTTTAATATTCTTTCCATAGAAAATGGTACCCCTTTCCCATACCTACAGTTGAAACACTGCATCCTTTTTACGACTATTACTAAACTTTTCGCTTGAGTAGCCCCTTAAAATATCCCCCCCCCCCCCGGGGGGCCGGTGTGTGGAAGGTCATAGGTTCGACTCCTGTTAGGAGAACTCGGAATTCTCAGTTTCCGAGTCAGCTCATGTCACCGACTGAATAATATCTTTCTCATATGTGATTACTTTGCGTTTGGGTTTGCGTTTGGGTTTAGGACACAGTCATACGATAACACAAGTAACTGACCTGGAACCATTGTGCAGCATCTGATCCGAGTTAGACAGTCAATTGTGGAACATTTTGTTTTATAAATTCCCTTCATGAACGTGTCATCTGGACACTGCTTTGTTCCATCTGCTGTAAAATCCACATTAACCTCTGTGCAGGACCCGTCTTCATCTGGATGAGTTGATGGCTTACAGCATTGACCCATGCCGATATCAGCTAAGAAATTTCGCCCAACGGTGAAAAATCCGTGGAAGAGATAGCCCTTGCGCTGACATGTGGCCCACGAGTCTTGTCTAATTAGAGAAAATTGAATCAAATCCTATATAAAAATTATACATAAATCGAATTCCCGTTAGCGTCCACTTGCATACAAACAGTAGTAAGTAGTAGTGAAATTTCCATCCCGGTAGGGGGGGGGGGGGAAGGAAACCCCTAAGTAAGCTATATACCGTAAAAGCTCTATTAAGCCTCCGGGGGGCTTATTTAATTTCAGGCCTGAAGAAGGGGGCTTATTAGAGAGGGGGGGAGGGCTTATTTCAAATCATAAATTTTCAAGAAAATTCACAATAATTTTTCAAACTTTACTATTACACCACTAACTAAAACAAAACAAGAAATGGGTTATGTATGACCGTCTTACAAAGGAAAAGTCATTTATACCCTAACTCGACGATAGTTCTGGAAATTGAAGACCACGTTTCAATACAAAGTGACTGAAACGCCAGAAAATATTGCTGAAAAGTCATTTACATCAGCCTGACGGAAGGAGTGGGGGGGGGGGGGGGGGGGCTTAATAGAGAGGGGGCTTATTACAAAATCTAACATCCATAGGGGGGGGCTTAATAGAGAGGAGGATTTAATAGAGAGGAAGGGCTAGATAGAGCTTTTACGGTAGGTATGTGCCTATATGCCCAAAGGGTATAGTTTTTGGGCCGTTCGGGCGGCACACCCCTGGGGGGGGGGGGGGATTCCATTCAAGTACTTTACAATTATAAATACAGATAAAAATACTAACTAAGTAACAAGCTAACTACAAGTAACAAAATTAACAAAAGATCTGCTTTTATACAAGGATGCCGTGTGAAAATCAAAATAATTAAATGAGTTGGCTCTAAAATCTGACCTTGACAAAGCAGTCCACCATTCATCCCAGTAACAGTCATTTCCTTCCTGAGAATATGGCAGCTTAACAGCGCAGCATCTAGCGGCCTTTATAACGCCTGGTCCAGTTTCCACCAGAGCTCCATACCCTGCACTCCTCAGTCCATTCACATAGGACACGTTATTTTCACACTGGGACATGGAATCGCCCGCTATTGCAAACGTACTGGTCCAGTCTAGTTCAGTACATTGCTGACTTCTGGCAGGATTGGACCAGAATAGCAACAGGAACGGGACGATGACAAGGAATCGCATGTTTCTTTTTATCTGAAAGTTTTAAACGTAAACGCTTCATTTTAAAACCGAAGTGAAGGAAGGACCAGTAAATATTTTATTAGTCTTACCAACATAGGTAGGTATGTAAAGCCGCACTCGGGCCAAACTGACCCACACTGCCGGAGCTTATCCCGGTTTCCGTAGCATGAAGGCGACTAGGAGTATTGCTACTCCCCCTGGATGGGATGCTAGTCCAGTGTCAGGTTTCCCCCCAGCATTTTGTCGTCGGTACCCATTTATACTCCTGGGTAGAGAGAGGCACTGTGAGAGTAAAATGTCTTGCCCAAGAACACAATTTACACAACGACCCAGGTCAGGGCTCGAACCCAGACCGCTCGATCCAGAGTCCAACGCGCTAACCATTAGGCCACCGCGTCTTCCAAAGTCTTACCAACATAGTGACTGACTTAACTCTCGGAGTTTCTAGGGTTTCTAAATGTTGTATTTTTTTTTTAGTTTTCTCAGTTGGCAAGTCGAGGAAAGAGAGACAGATTCACCTTGGTTGAAAATTTTCCCTTGTTATCGAATATTTTAACAGCAAAATTCCTTACTCGATTAATACTTCAATAATTTGTACAGTTATTGGGTAAATAATCGGTTTAGTGGTGGAGGAATTAAATTTCCTTGTAGCGTGTGCCACATAACACTCCGCGAGCGGCCCACGCTCCACGTCCCCTTCGTGAGAAGCTCGCAGTAGCCACCCGCGCGATTTTTGAGTGGCTTATTCGCTGGCTACATAATCGGGCCGTTTTTCCTGTGTCAATTATACCAAAAAATAATGATCTCAACAGTAAAGTGACCGTTTGAGTATTATCGTGAGAAGTGGCTTCAGAGTCTCTCTTTTGTGAGCCTGGAAGATGAAAGAGAGATCGACAGATTGGCCGCGAATCTTAACAATGGTATTATGAAGAAGTCAGTGTGAAGTAACCGGGCATTGATGAGCCAGCGAACATTTCTAAGCGCTGACTTACTGAGCATTATCAAAAATTATTTTCATCAGTTATAAACTGAATGGCATGAAGGCTATAATAATAAATTTAATTTTTAAAGAGGAAACCTACATCACAGTCAGTGGTTTACAATAGGGTCCTCGTTCTCTAGAGGGGGATTATCTATTGTAAAGGACCCTTTTCAAAATTGATCCTGTTCGCTGCTATACATTTGCATCAGTAGAGAGACTGGAAGTGCTCGCGTTGCAGTTGAAATTCTATGCAAACACATTCACGTTGTTTTAGCCATAATGAACTTTACTCTCTAATTAGATTTTTCGCCGGGATTTTAATAAACACTGCAGTTATGCAAGTGAACTGAATAGCAAATGTTATGCTGACTTGAAACCGCCATGAACGAAATTTGCTCCAACGAAGGACTAACACTCGAAACGTCAGTTTTCCAAATTTGCTATGGCGCCGGCGGTTGATTTACCTTTTTCACCTTCAAGTTGATGATTTTAAAAACTAGGTGACGTGCGATTAAGGTGGATTTACAGTCACGTAATTATAAATAATGTTACGAAGGGGCGTGAATTTACGTGCTTAAACAAAATAGAGAAAATGCCGATAGACGGCTTACGTCTGCGGAAAAAATTGAACCACGTTTAACTTTTTCCGCAGACGCATGCCGTCCATACGATTTATCATTTTATTTTACGCACGATAAGGCCGTTAAATTCACGGCCGTTGACGTGCATGTACGTGAAATTACGTGACAGTGGAAATCCACCTTAATCCTCCAATTGTTCCGCAAACTTTTGATTGTGTTCCGAAAGTAGTTTTATAGTTTTGACTGGCTCTTGTACCTCTAATAATTGGAGTCTATTTGCCTCTTAAACTCCACCCATTTTTTGCGTTACTATCTTAAAAAACAACAACTACTGACTGGTTTGGTCTGGACCGCGTTCGAAACCGAAAAGTCTGCATGAAAAATTGATATGAAAATTCCTAGAAGCGTCACAAATCTCAGCTTTTACAGCCAAACAGTAAAGATCAGTAAACAGTTAATTAGTACCAGTTCTTTAGAAACTTGAGGTAAGCCATAAAATTAAAGAATGGGACGGCTTCAATTATATGCAAATACACAAAATCGTCTGTGCTTAAGCTCTCTATTCAATTTATTGCCCATTCTCTAAGTTTGTTTATACTTCTAATTTGCGCTTATATGGACAACTTACACTGTTTGGTCACTCACACGTTTCTACTCAGCCAAGCAATATTGAATATTAATCCAGCCAAGCTTCAGAGGTAAGATAAATTCTCTATTCGCCCATTTTACAATATGATACATGCCTTAAAGTTCCCAAAGTAAACACCAGGGTTCTTACTTCCGGCTTTAGCAGACGTTTAGGGCCGATTATTTAAACGAAGTCTAAGTTAGACCTGGTTTAAGGCTAAATCGAGGTTTAGACAAGGCTTCCATAGACCACGGCTAGGCTGAGTCTAAATTGCGTTATTAGAATGCGGATTAGCCGCATTTCACGGAGACCACGTCTAAACGTGGTCTAACAGGTCTAGCTATTGTTTCTTCTTAAACCGCTCTTTAAAAATTCTAGTTTTTTCTTAGTCGGTTTTGCACGCTATAATCGTTTTTCTACGCTATACTGATCGCTCTAATGATAACGCTTGGAAAATAATTCAAAACTTCTATTTCGCCAAACGTGATGGGCTACCATTCATCCTGAAGTGCAATTATAACGTCAATAATGTAAGCCAAGAACTACCTGCTTTCTATAGGGAACTACTAGATTATTTTTATTAATGACTTCGAAATAATTTTGAAGATACTTATTGAAATGTTTTCATTTTATGGAACATTTTATGGACATGCTATTGAAGTAAACTTTTTTTCTTGAAAACTTAGTGGGCCGATTATTTAAACGAAGTCTAAGTTAGACCTGGTTTAAGGCTAAATCGAGGTTTAGACAAGGCTTCCATAGACCACGGCTAGGCTGAGTCTAAATTATGTTATTAGGATGTGGATTAGCCGCATTTCACGGAGACCACGTCTAAACGTGGTCTAACAGGTCTAGCTATTGTTTCTTCTTAAACCGCTCTTTAAAAATTCTAGTTTTTTCTTAGTCGGTTTTGCACGCTATAATCGTTTTTCTACGCTATACTGATCGCTCTAATGATAACGCTTGGAAAATAATTCAAAACTTCTATTTCGCCAAACGTGATGGGCTACCATTCATCCTGAAGTGCAATTATAAAGTCAATAAGCCAAGAACTACCTGCTTTCTATAGGGAACTACTAGATTATTTTTATTAATGACTTCGAAATAATTTTGAAGATACTAATTGAAAAGTTTTCAATTTATGGACATGCTTTTGAAGTAAAATTTTCTTGAAAACGTAGTATGGTAAAAATATCCACTCTTAAAACATACTTCTTCTGAGCCTAAACCGTCGACGGAAATTTGACTGTTTTGCAGTCTAAGGAAAATTGTCATCGTCGCATTCTTCTAGAGGATTTAATCTATCCCTCAACTGTCTGATTCTTCGGACTCGGCTTGTTAGCCTATTCCTGTAACTGTCTGGCTTCGAACTTCCATCCATGACACAAACCTTCACTAATAAAAGCTTTAAACTACGTCTAAACCTACTCATGACCAGGTCTAGGTTGCTATTGTTTGCTAGTCGGTGTTTAGACACCGCTTAGGCGAGGTTTAAAATAAAGGACGTTTAAATAATCCGGTTCCCCGGTTTAAACAAGGTTTAGACCAAGACTTTCTTAAGCGATGTCTAAACGTCGTTTAAATAATCGGCCCTTAGTGTTGGGCGCAACCTCAGGTTAATAACGCGTACCATGAAATTGGGCCAAGCAATGTTCATTCAGTTCTTAGCGACAAAACTCTGAGTTATAGTTGTTACGGTTCTAACTTTGTTTGCCTGTTGATGAAACCAGTCAAACAAGGCTCAATATTGAACAGTACTTCATGATCATGTAGTGTTTGGTTTTCTGTATTCCGGCTGCAAAATAAAAATTAAGAGTGAGCGAGTGAAAGGGTTACGCAATGAACCGCAACATAGTAGTACGCCCACGCCGTAGCTAAAATGGTGTTTCATCAGGTGTTTGACGTAGTAGATCGGTGTCTACGGACATTTTCTAAAGTTCAAGGTCGCCGAAGCCATTGGAGTAAAGTTTTACTTCCTTCTATTGGTTATTCAGTCGGTTTTTATGTCAATTCACAGCTTGAACATGACACACCCTCGGGCTCGATTCTTCGGAAAGGTGCACCAGCAGAATGTAGCGTATTTGTTTTCCTCATTCCACGTTGATGTAATTTTATATTGTTTTGTAATTTTTGGTTTGTTTGTTTTGCCTTATTCTCGAAGATGTTAGCCGCTTCTTCAGCTACACTGTAAATTCGAGGTGAAATAAAGTTTATGTATGTATAATTGCTACAGCTTTAGGTCGTTACCTCGCGGTTCGCTTCTCTATTGTTACTTTCGATGAGTCACCATATCAGGACGTAGTTTCGATATATTTCAGTACACCGTTTATATCCGTGTTATCATTGTCCGTTAGTTCAATTCGCTCGCACAGTGTCGAAGCGAGATAACTACGAAATATTTTCAAAGTTTCTTGTTCTGCGTAAGACAACGGAATTGAGCGATGGCCGGGCTGATCAGTTTTAGTCGGAATATTAAGAGCTGATGTCTGTAATTATCAACCAGAGGCATACAATAGGGAAAATACAAAAATTCTCAAAATAATTCACAAGATAGCCCTTGGTGAACTATTACTAAAAATATATGTTTTACTTCAATCCGGTAATTATTTTCAAGATACAGAGGTAATCTTGGTTTTGCAGCTCTCAGACCGTTTTTTAGGCGTCTGACACCACACTTTGTGGAGACGTTGTTCTGAAACTCAAAACAATATTATTCCGAGAAACAAATTACTCATCAGATTAATTAGATAATAAGATATATTTTGAGTGGTTATTTTATCAATTTGAATTAAAATTGAATATTTGGAAGATTTTTTCATTATTTACATTATTTTAAGTAATTTCTTGCAATGCAAAATTGACGAAATTGAGAGGCTAAAATCATTAACTGGTACATAGCCTAGAATGTAGAGACTTATACCACGTAAAAGAGCATTATTTCTTCTTTTAAAATCTGTTTTCAAAACCATGGGCAACTTAAAAAAAGAATTTTGAGGCCGCGAAATACAAGTAGTACTTTTGTGTAATTTGAGCTAATTTCCGTCACGGCATTCCGATGCTAAAACTCAGATAAACACAACATTAAAACATTTTGGAACAACAGAGGCTTAATAATATTTGCTATCAGGCACCAGCACATGTTACAAGACTATTTTCTGTGATTTGCTATCGCTTTTTGGCAATAATAAAATAATTTAGCTATTTTATTCGACCTTGAGTTCCAAAGCTTACACAAGTCAGAGGGTCCCCAATAGGTTTGGCGGGATAGGGGATTTGGCTTATTTTTGTGGCGATATTCGGGATGCGAGCTAAAAACAGGAGCGGGAAGCGGGAATTTCAATTACGAGCGGGAGCGGGATTTCGTGTTTTTAAAGGGTCGGGATGCGAGAATCGCAAGGGGAAAAGTAGCGGGATACGGGATTTCAATTTTTTTAAATTTTTTTTCTTTTTACGCGACTGCATGAATTGAACAAGCGCGCAAGGCAGACTGGTACAAATGGATCCTTTGTGTATAACTGTGTCGGGTTTCAATTAATGAATAGCAAAGGCGGGTGTAGCCTGTTTAAAAACTTATTCATTATGCGTAAGTGTGAGACCCGTATGAGTCCTTTTCTGATTGTGTTGATTTCCGACATTTCTATCTTCGTCGCTTTCGTCACTGCACAAGAAAGAGGTATCAAGTCACAGATGGTCTTTTGCATGTCCAGGCCTTGTCTGCGTTCTTGGCCATTCCAATCATTTCCATTTCCATTGAGCGTTTGTTGAAACAGCTATATCAGGAGGGGACATTGGGGCTTGCGGTATTGCGGTTTCAGACCATTTTTCATACGGTATTTCGGTGTAATTTCACTCTTAAAGTGCGATATTGCGGTTTCATCCAGCCCTCCGGTATGCGGTTTTTTAGCGTTTTGGTCGACGGAACTCGGTAGAACTCGGTAGAAACTGAAATGTTCTTCACGGTATTTCGGTTTCTGGTCGTTACTATATTTCGGTTTCAGTAAGATGATAATGTCGATAATGTCGTGTGCGATGGGCCTATAAATGTCCGATAGCAAAAGTAACGTGAGTGTTAAAGACCGTTCACTGATGCCCGATAGACGAAAAAACCCAGCTCCTGTATTACTGCTATGGCAGAAAACGTGCCAGCTGTGATGTCCTTCAGTGATACCGGTATACAGCTGCAGTCATAGCTAACTTGATACGAAATTCTTGGGAGCGTCCTACGAGAAATGTCGTCATCCCGAGAGCCTCACCTATGGCCAACTAATAGCACAACACAAGCGAACGACCGACATAGCTGGTTTTAAATTATCAACGAACTAATCAAGATTAAGAAAGGCAATGCGATCACCGAATTTTAAAACTAAAACGAGTATAACTTCAAGGAACTTACCTTCAGAGATCAGTGTAGATCGAGATCTGATAACGGAGTGCGAGCTCAAGCAAACAAACTAATGCACTTCAGTGTTAACTCAGACGAGACTGCCTTACTAAAAATAGAGGGGTTTTGTACAATAGATTTGGAACGCTTTCAAATTTACTTACTTGAAAGAGATGTTATTACGAGGACAACTGCA
The DNA here is from genome assembly GCA_029204205.1 of Desmophyllum pertusum. NCBI lineage: Eukaryota > Metazoa > Cnidaria > Anthozoa > Scleractinia > Caryophylliidae > Desmophyllum > Desmophyllum pertusum. Next base: position 265,652 of record MU825452.1, on the reverse strand, counting down.
CGTAAACAATCTTCTGGGCTTCTAGAAACTTCCAGCTGTTAAATGGCTTGTTCAAGGGTTCAGCGATTTTCAAAGAAATATTCGTTGCGGGTCAGAACATTATTTTAAAAAAGAGGTTTCGGTGCCAGTCCACGTAGGGATCAAGCAATTATGGAAATGGTCAGAAACAGCCTTACCTCAAAAACTATTTCTGGTGAAATGTATTCACGAGCAAGCAATTTGTTAGCAAAAGTTAGCAAATGCTAATATTTGTGGTGAAACCGCCAACGGAAACTGGATTGAAATTTGTTTGTCAGTCAAGATAAAACGCAAGAATAGAAAATGTTTTAAGCAGTAATAAACAAAATATTAAACCTCCTTTTGGCTTCAAAATACCCGCCGCGCGGGTCATAACGAGCCAGAGGTTCTTTGCAACCAAAAAAATGCAGACGTCCTGCAGAGATCGAGGACTAAAAGTCCTCGATCTCTGCAGGACGTCCAGTAACTTGCAGCATTCCAATTTCATTAAATCCCTTCTGGTAATCGTTTCTGTCCTACTTCAGGCGTTAATTTTCGCTAGAATGTGTTATAATCCTTAAGCGTGAAAGTTCATTAATTGCTTTTTTTAATTATTATTCTGTCGTCTTTCAAGGTGTTTCAGAGATGTACAAGTTGCGTTTTGGGAAATCGCAGGATGCGGACATTTCTATAATAATGTTACGGCTCTGAATAACGATCTACGTGTGCTACAAAGGAAACGCTCTGTCCATGTCCACTCTCTAAAAGTTAGAAATAATTATAGAACGATAACAGAGATAAAATACTGTCGAATGCTTTCATTTTTAACTCGCTGGAACCCGGGTACATTGTATCAAAACTAAAATATCAGAACGGCTGAAATTTCTACAAAAACGAACTTCTCCGTTTCATTGAAACTGTTTAAATCGCCAAACTCCATTATATCTATTACGAATTCCTGGGAAAAAAAAAACTATTTCAGAGCAGTGCGAGTGCGCTGAAAGCCAACACTTAGATCCAGAAACATTTCCCAAAAGTGGGAACTGTAAAATCTGTTTTAATTCCGTGTTTCCTCGATTATTCGTCCCACGCGAAAGAAAATGAAGCAATGGAGCGATGATTCCTACGGCCCGATCAAAGCTTCTAGCTATTGTAGGTTTAAACCTCAGATACAGTGGAACCCGGTTAATACGGACACCAAAGGGACATGAAAAAGTGTCCGTATTATCCGGGTGTCCGTATTAAACGGGCTGATATAAGAGAAAATATGTGTCGTCGCGACAAACAAAACTACCCGTAATAAGCGGGTGTCCGTATTAACGAGTGTCCGTAAAGCGGGGTTCCACTGTACTGCACAAGTTCAGATGATCAGCCGATTCAAATTATTTTTAAACTAAACCGCCTCATCGTGTTCCAATTTTAACGAGTGCATAAGAAGTGCGATACTCCAAAATTATAATGAATACGATAAGTTGGTTTCCAAAAAAGCATCGAAAAACGAATCCTTTTATCTTTGACTAGGTTTAGCAGTACGATTTGGAAGGAAAATATATGCGAATTCTTTCATTATTACAGTTATTTCTGATCGCATGAGAAAGAAGCCAACTCAGTGCTAGCAGATCAGACACAGAGTCGCTTCGATCTTTCTTTCCCTACTAAAAAGAACAGTCAGGTCTTTTCTCGGAAAGATCGAAGCGATTTTACTAGCACTGAGTTGGCTTCATTCTCAGTAATTTTTCCGAAAGGATTCGAAACAGTTTTGAAAGTTCAACGCAAATCAGACAATACTCATGCGATCACTGAGAAATAACTGTAATAAAATGAGAATTCGCCGTTACAAAACGCGATTCAAACTCTGCGGCAAAATATTATACTCCGGCGGTTGAGTTCTTTCTCGCGACAATTCACTTTGCCAAAACTTCAAATATACAAAACAAGGACTGGACTGGATTTGTAAAACATGGATTTGTAAAAGGTGGATTTGTAAAAGGTGGATTTGTAAAAGTTCGATTCTTTTAAACTCCTGATCACACAGTTATATTTACTTTGAAACATTTAAATTCAAAATAAAGCTTTTCCTATGTTTTACGTAAAATAGGTGAACCGAGCAAATAATAAACGTTCAACTGTTTCACGACCATTGTTTCTTCTGCCATTTTAGCTCTGTTCATGCAATTCAAGCCAACAAAGTGCTGTTTCCATTCCGTTTATATGCTCGCTCCGTGTTTAAGGAAAAGATGGGAAAATTAGATATACTGTTGAACAAACGTTCCTTGTTTTTGTATTGATGATTATGATTTGAACGGTAAATTACGAGCCTCGCGACGAAACTAGAATGATAAACAATTACGTTTTAACAAGCTTTTGCAAAAATCTTCTCCACATCAATTTCACGTATATTTTCGGCAAACAAAACAACGCTGTTTTTACTCGAACTCAAGAGCTGCGATCATTATTCATTCGGTACTGAGATACGTCTTCGCAATAGCAAACTCAATAGTCTTGCTTACCAAAGCTGATGAGCTTGATCTTTCTTTTCCAGAAGCGTGGTTAAAATAAGTTTTAATTTATTAAGAACAATTATTAAAACAACTGTAGTGGCATATATTTACATTGCAAAACTAAGACATTTTTCCCGCGATCTTTCTGTTACCACGATGTCTGGAATCTCTTTGTTTTTTCCAAATGGTTTTGCGTTGAGAAATTCTTAAACAATCAGCTAATGTGTATGGACAGGGGCACCCAACGAACATTTTTTTGGAAAATGCATTATTTTACCCAGATAAATGAAAATAAATGATATAAAAGCATTTCCAGGTGTTCTTCAGCGTTACTGGGGAAAATATAACTGTTCCTCTTTGCCAGCATGACACACGGGGAAATTCCCAGCCAGCTGGATAAAAATTGTCTGTTTCCCAGCCAACAATAATAATAATATTAAAATAATAATAAGTAACCAAAAGGGGCATGGGAACTAATTAAACATCGATGGAAAACCTTTCGAATATTGTTTTGTATAATGTACTGCCGTCTCAAACAGTTTGAATATTCGGAAAATTTTATATTCCCTTTTCTCAGGAAATAATGACCGTGTAATCATTACTATTTCCCAGCCTAAAAAATAGACCGAAATATTTTGCCAGCCAGCAAGAATTCGGCTGGGGAACAGATAAAGTGAGGAACAGATTCGTTGGGTGCCCCTGTATGGAGAGGTAAAACACTCGGCGCTGAAGCTGAGGCAAAAAATTATCGCTTCTTCTATTCCAACTTAATTTTATGCTTTCAAGTAGCTCTTTTATTTGTAACATTTTCGGCGATGGCTGTAATGAGGTATGAGCATGTTCGCAGAATATTTTAAAAATATTTCCGAGCACAGCTCATCAACACTCGTTTCAGTTCTTTTAAACATCTCGATTGAAATAAATGAAATGTTTTTCTTATCAAAAAAACATTTTAGCATTCAGGCGATTTTCGTTGGGAATTTGAATTTTTCGAGTTCGATTCTTTTACAGTCAAACTACTGTAACCGGGGCCACCCAGACAAAGTTAACCAATCACAGGGCAGAACGGGAACAATACATTCCAACATTTTTTTAATTGAGCCAATCCGATGTCGAGTACAAGACAATGAAATTGCAACTTGTTCGTTCGCGATGAATACAGATGAATGAAATTTTGTGCGGTTCTACAGCGTGGATTTTCGATTTCAACCCTTTTATCTTTGACTAGGTTTAGCAGTACGATTTGGAAGGAAAATATATGCGAATTCTTTCATTATTACAGTTATTTCTGATCGCATGAGAAAGAAGCCAACTCAGTGCTAGCAGATCAGACACAGAGTCGCTTCGATCTTTCTTTCCCTACTAAAAAGAACAGTCAGGTCTTTTCTCGGAAAGATCGAAGCGATTTTACTAGCACTGAGTTGGCTTCATTCTCAGTAATTTTTCCGAAAGGATTCGAAACAGTTTTGAAAGTTCAACGCAAATCAGACAATACTCATGCGATCACTGAGAAATAACTGTAATAAAATGAGAATTCGCCGTTACAAAACGTGATTCAAACTCTGCGGCAAAATATTATACTCCGGCGGTTGAGTTCTTTCTCGCGACAATTTACTTTGCCAAAACTTCAAATATACGGCATACTGTAAAACAAGGACTGGACTGGATTTGTAAAACATGGATTTGTAAAAGGTTGATTTGTAAGGTTTTTCCATCGATGTTTAATTAGTTCCCATGCCCCTTTTGGTTACTTATTATTATTATTTTAATATTATTATCATTGTTGGCTGGGAAACAGACAATTTTTATCCAGCTGGCTGGGAATTTCCCCGTGTGTCATGCTGGCAAAGAGGAACAGATATATTTTCCCCAGTAACGCTGAAGAACACCTGGAAATGCTTTTATATCATTTATTTTCATTTATCTGGGTAAAATAATGCATTTTCCAAAAAAATGTTCGTTGGGTGCCCCTGTCCATACACATTAGCTGATTGTTTAAGAATTTCTCAACGCAAAACCATTTGGAAAAACAAAGAGATTCCAGACATCTTGGTAACAGAAAGATCGCGGGAAAAATGTCTTAGTTTTGCAATGTAAATATATGCCACTACAGTTGTTTTAATAATTGTTCTTAATAAATTAAAACTTATTTTAACCAAGCTTCTGGAAAAGAAAGATCTCTGAAGAAACAAGGTCATCAGCTTTGGTAAGCAAGACTATTAAATTTGCTATTGCGAAGACGTATCTCAGTACCGAATGAATAATGATCGCAGCTCTTGAGTTCGAGTAAAAACAGCGTTGTTTTGTTTGCCGAAAATATACGTGAAATTGATGTGGAGAAGATTTTTGCAAAAGCTTGTTAAAACGTAATTGTTTATCATTCTAGTTTCGTCGCGAGGCTCGTAATTTACCGTTCAAATCATAATCATCAATACAAAAACAAGGAACGTTTGTTCAACAGTATATCTAATTTTCCCATCATTTCCTTAAACACGGAGCGAGCATATAAATGGAATGGAAAAAGCACTTTGTTGGCTTGAATTGCACGAACAGAGCTAAAATGGCAGAAGAAACAATGGTCGTGAAACAGTTGAACGTTTATTATTTGCTCGGTTCACCTATTTTACGTAAAACATAGGAAAAGCTTTATTTTGAATTTAAACGTTTCAAAGTAAATATAACTGTGTGATCAGGAGTTTAAAAGAATCGAACTTTTACAAATCCACCTTTTACAAATCCATGTTTTACAAATCCATGTTTTACAAATCCAGTCCAGTCCTTGTTTTGTATATTTGAATATTTGTATATTTGTATATTCGAAAATCCACGCTGTAGAACCGCACAAAATTTCATTCATCTGTATTCATCGCGAACGAACAAGTTGCAATTTCATTGTCTTGTACTCGACATCGGATTGGCTCAATTAAAAAAATGTTGGAATGTATTGTTCCCGTTCTGCCCTGTGATTGGTTAACTTTGTCTGGGTGGCCCCGGTTACAGTAGTTTGACTGTAAAAGAATCGAACTCGAAAAATTCAAATTCCCAACGAAAATCGCCTGAATGCTAAAATGTTTTTTTGATAAGAAAAACATTTCATTTATTTCAATCGAGATGTTTAAAAGAACTGAAACGAGTGTTGATGAGCTGTGCTCGGAAATATTTTTAAAATATTCTGCGAACATGCTCATACCTCATTACAGCCATCGCCGAAAATGTTACAAATAAAAGAGCTACTTGAAAGCATAAAATTAAGTTGGAATAGAAGAAGCGATAATTTTTTGCCTCAGCTTCAGCGCCGAGTGTTTTACCTCTCCATACAGGGGCACCCAACGAATCTGTTCCTCACTTTATCTGTTCCCCAGCCGAATTCTTGCTGGCTGGCAAAATATTTCGGTCTATTTTTTAGGCTTGGAAATAGTAATGATTACACGGTCATTATTTCCTGAGAAAAGGGAATATAAAATTTTCCGAATATTCAAACTGTTTGAGACGGCAGTACATTATACAAAACAATATTCGAAAGGTTTTCCATCGATGTTTAATTAGTTCCCATGCCCCTTTTGGTTACTTATTATTATTTTAATATTATTATTATTGTTGGCTGGGAAACAGACAATTTTTATCCAGCTGGCTGGGAATTTCCCCGTGTGTCATGCTGGCAAAGAGGAACAGATATATTTTCCCCAGCAACGCAGAAGAACACCTGGAAATGCTTTTATATCATTTATTTTCATTTATCTGGGTAAAATAATGCATTTTCCAAAAAAATGTTCGTTGGGTGCCCCTGTCCATACACATTAGCTGATTGTTTAAGAATTTCTCAACGCAAAAACCATTTGGAAAAACAAAGAGATTTCAGACATCGTGGTAACAGAAAGATCGCGGGAAAAATGTCTTAGTTTTGCAATGTAAATATATGCCACTACAGTTGTTTTAATAATTGTTCTTAATAAATTAAAACTTATTTTAACCACGCTTCTGGAAAAGAAAGATCAAGCTCATCAGCTTTGGTAAGCAAGACTATTGAGTTTGCTATTGCGAAGACGTATCTCAGTACCGAATGAATAATGATCGCAGCTCTTGAGTTCGAGTAAAAACAGCGTTGTTTTGTTTGCCGAAAATATACGTGAAATTGATGTGGAGAAGATTTTTGCAAAAGCTTGTTAAAACGTAATTGTTTATCATTCTAGTTTCGTCGCGAGGCTCGTAATTTACCGTTCAAATCATAATCATCAATACAAAAACAAGGAACGTTTGTTCAACAGTATATCTAATTTTCCCATCATTTCCTTAAACACGGAGCGAGCATATAAACGGAATGGAAACAGCACTTTGTTGGCTTGAATTGCATGAACAGAGCTAAAATGGCAGAAGAAACAATGGTCGTGAAACAGTTGAACGTTTATTATTTGCTCGGTTCACCTATTTTACGTAAAACATAGGAAAAGCTTTATTTTGAATTTAAATGTTTCAAAGTAAATATAACTGTGTGATCAGGAGTTTAAAAGAATCGAACTTTTACAAATCCACCTTTTACAAATCCACCTTTTACAAATCCATGTTTTACAAATCCAGTCCAGTCCTTGTTTTGTATATTTGAAGTTTTGGCAAAGTGAATTGTCGCGAGAAAGAACTCAACCGCCGGAGTAATAATATTTTGCCGCAGAGTTTGAATCGCGTTTTGTAACGGCGAATTCTCATTTTATTACAGTTATTTCTCAGTGATCGCATGAGTATTGTCTGATTTGCGTTGAACTTTCAAAACTGTTTCGAATCCTTTCGGAAAAATTACTGAGAATGAAGCCAACTCAGTGCTAGTAAAATCGCTTCGATCTTTCCGAGAAAAGACCTGACTGTTCTTTTTAGTAGGGAAA
>MU825452.1:85715-257780 GCA_029204205.1 Desmophyllum pertusum | reverse complement strand
GATTGGCTCAATTAAAAAATGTTGGAATGTATTGTTCCCGTTCTGCCCTGTGATTGGTTAACTTTGTCTGGGTGGCCCCGGTTACAGTAGTTTGAATGTAATGTTACTGTGAAAGTTGGAATTTCCAGGGAGAGGGGGATTGTAAATTTAAAATACTCTCCATGGAAAAGGGATATATTGACCAACAACCAGTGGATATATCAACTGACATATATGTTCCGGTATATCGACCAACACTACCTATATATATAGTTAACATGATTCTGGAAATGAATGCATTTTTCCTCAATTCAGATACATGTAGTAATGTTTGTAAAACAACTCCTTTCACAACTCTGCAGGTTCCACATGATATTTTAAATTGAACAAAATGACACAAAATGTATTTACAGTTGTGAAATAATTCAACCCCCAAGTTATGGACTGATTTTACTGTTTGTGAAATTAAAGGATTGGCAACTTGCAAGAGATGACCCGGCTGACTACACGTACAGTCGTCTACTCTCTTAACGGACACCTCTGTAAGACGGACACGGTGTTGGTCCCTGCATGCCGTTTTTCAGTCATTTTACTGCAACTAAACTCTCTATAAGCCAGACATCTCTATAAGACGGACAGTTGGTGCCGGTCCTGATGGTGTCCGTCTTAGAGAGAGTTGACTGTACATGTATTGAAGCTGCAATGTTCACTCATCTTTCAGTAAATTATTGCTTTACCTGCAAAATTGCTGATATTGTGTCTGACTGAGTCTGTTGTACAAACTTCCCTGAATTCTTCAGTTGGGGGTGTAGTGCTATAACATATTTGATACAATAACTGAGTCTGCTACATGTACATTGTGTACATTGATAATTGGTAAGAAATGCATACAGAGACCCAAAAGCTTATCAAATTGTGTAATATCTGACCATTTATAACATGTACATGTATATGGGTGAACCAGAGAGGATATACAACATTTACCTACATTTGTGTGTGCGTCTCAAAATTTTGATCATGTTATATATCCCAGAAGCACTCAGGCATACGGCGACGACAGGGCTTCAACCTGGATGAACCAGTGAGGATATACAACATTTACCTACACATTTGTGTGTGCGTCTCACAATGTTGATCATGTTACATGTATATATCCCAGAAGCACTCAGGCATACGGTGATGACAGGGCTTCAACCTGGGTGAACCAGTGAGGATATACAACATTTACCTACACATTTGTGTGTGCGTCACAAAATGTTGATCATGTTATATATCCCAGAAGCACTCAGGCATACGGTGATGACAGGGCTTCAACCTGGGTGAACCAGAGAGGATAATACAACATTTTGTGTGTACATCTTGAATGTTGATCATGTTACTTGTGCATATCTCTGAGAAGTACTCTGGCATGACATTTCTATGTTTTTGTTTAAAGGTAGCCTTCTGCGAGTTGCTAAATATACATTGTATCTATTGCCTGAAAGAGAGCTTCAGGTCTGAAAGGATTTCAATATTTCATTGAGAACCTTGGCATACATGTACATGTGCAAAAATTATAACCAGAACAGACTGACCGTAATCCTGAACTTTTTCAAGTTCTCCTCTTCTCCTCCTCCTCTCTCCTCTTGCTCTTAACAGCTACACTGTACATGAAGATAAACAAAACAAAGCAAATATTAACTGTCATGCCAGTAACAAATTAACAGAAAACATTGCAAAAACAATTATTATTAATTATTGCGTTCGAGGAACGAGAAACGCATCCTAATCTGACGTGTCGTCGACCTCAGTGTACATGTACACCCAGGAAAGTTTGAGATTTCATGTGAAGATTGAAGATTGGCGTTCGAAAATCGTCCGCCCCTCGGTTTTTGCAGGGGTACTCGGCCGGGAACTGGTAACGAGCTCCTGCGTTGTCGTGTTCATATGCCATCTCCGTTTGTTGTTCGTGCTGTTTTGTGGCGATACTCGTGGTTTTTTTTCGCTCAAATCGGTAAGTTAGTACATTGAATATCCATTTTCAATAGGACGTAATGTTATTCAACAATTTATCGACGTCTGAGAGAAATGTGTACGACTCCTGGTGCTTGTATAGTTCTGCGGTTGCAGTTTCATTGTTGTCAAACACGCTTCGGCCTTTATAGGCACGACTATAGGCACACTGTTGTGGTTAGTTGTGTACCGAAGCACAGAAAACACAAACCGAGTTATTCATATTGCAGCTTATTATTGAGCCATGTGACCGTGATTTGTGGTCATAAATCGAGTTGTTTTACTCGGCCATGGCAAATGAAAATATATTATATAGCTCGTTTCAAAACAAATTAACTTACCGAGTTTACATTGTAAGCTTATAAGCTACATGTAGCTTGTAGAATCAAGATTTAAGACCGAATCAGCCCAGTTCGATCGAGCGAAATTAACGCAAGCAAAAGCTTATAATTGTATTAACTGGCAAATTCAATACTATGGGCAGTGCACACACTCCTGTTCAAGCTTTAAATGTGAGTAAAATCCATTGGTACCTTTTAATGGAAATCTTTTTTTTTCAGGCCCTATTAAAACAATGGAAAAAGTGGAAGGTGTATTTCTATATTATCAACAAATCATACTGTTATTTCTTGATGTGTCAAGTTGCTGGGCTGGGCTGGACACTGGGCTGCACTTGCATATTGACAAATGGTTTACTCAAACTGGAATTATACTTCCTTCACACAATTCTCAATTAAAAGAATAATTTATCAAGCTAATCATATTCATGAGATTATCAATAATCTTGTTAACTGGGAGATCTTCTGTTGGCCAGCGGGTTATCTATTGATGCATGCGCAGTTTGAGTTGTTTCTGAGAAGAGTTGCCATCGTGGCTTGCTTTTTCGATTTACCTCGGCTGGTATTTTGCCTTCTGTTTGCGCCACCCACCCACCTCTTGGTCCTTAGTCAGTATTTTGGGATCTGGTAAGTACTTTTCCTTTTATTCTCCACTGAGACATCAGTGTGACAGGTGCCTGGGTGGGTTGACCCATATGAGGTTGCCATGGTTACCTCCTCATTTGTATTTTGCTCATGTTCATTTGTCTTTTGCCCACGTTCCTCACAATCGGCACCTACCCTCCATTTAGACATTGCTCTTCAACAAGTTAACCAAGACCAACACCTTTCATATTGATCAGCAGAAAGCAAACGCTCTAAGTTCGTTCATGACCACTAATATAGAGAACCATGGCATCCTTTAGCTGTTTGAGATTAACCCGTCGAACGCACTCTCTTAATCTGTGATTACTACTAGTTTTATTATATTATTATTTAGAATTTTAGATTGACCAGTGTGACATCCATCCCTACAGGAACAAGAATATTAAAGATGTGGTCAATATTTGGATTGTTAAACAATCGGCCTTCAGAATTAATTACTGACTGATGGGTATCCAGTTTTATTCAAAACAGTTCCTGGCTGCTGGGTACATGCATGTACATGTAGACGCTTCGTAAAAGTATTGTTGTCTAAAATTTGTTAAAAATTAATTAATAATGAAATCAACCTAACAACGGTCACTATAGCTGTGCCAATAAAAGTTTTCACTATAATAAAAAAAAAAAAACATCGAAAAGAATTATACATGACATGTTTATCCCATTTGATTGGGTAATCTCTCGCAAGAGTAGCCTGAAGTGTCAGCCATCTCTTCGCCCCAACTCTCCAAGGGGCCAGGAGAGAGAGAGAGATGTCTGAATGTCGAGTGTTATATTGTTGTCCCATGATATCATGCTCTAGATAATTTATGGCAATGTTGCATAAATTTCAATTTGCAAGCAAAATATTGGCAGCCTTGTCATCGGCAAAAGTACATCTACACACATGTACATGTAACTGTCGACTGAGCATTTCTCTCTGTGTCGGCCAAGTTAAACTCAGATTGCCTACTGCCAGAGATATTGATCGCTTGTCATTATCCACAAAAATGCTACGGTCATAACAGTCGATTTTGTATTGTGTGTTTACGTGCTGAGCTCTGCTGTTCTACTTTATGTTAAGGTCCACAACAGTACATCAAACAGAATATTTTTTTCCTTCAAACCTTAGCCCTTCAGCAAGAGGAGAGGGTTTGGGAGAGGAGAGTTCTTGATCCAGATTGATTATGTATGGAAATCGATGACAATCGATGAAAATCAATGCAATTAAAAGTCACAAATTTGTCCTTCATTGATTGGACATGGATTTCCAATATCAATCGATTAATCAGCATCTATTATTATCAATTGGTATTGGTTTCAATTGGTCAGACTTACATCATAAACAATGATCCCTCTCCGCTTCACAAGGACCCCGTAAGCTTATCTTGTCTAAATAAAAATATCAATATTGATAACTTACCCCAGTTAGTAGAGGACCAACTACAGTGTATGGTCTGGAATTAAAAACAAGGTCCAGTCGGGCAGACGAATGAGACTGAACCAATATTGAAGGGCACTGCGACCTACAGTAAGCTTTATATTGTGGACCTGACCAGCGATTACCGATGCAAGCGGCGGCTGGTACTTTTCGCAAACATGGATGATCATCAAGGGGATCCTGAATTAGCTGCAGACACAGTCTGTTTGGTGACCTTCGCCGATCTAACCAGATGTACGTTCAGTGGCGGAACAGGGCAACAGCGAATTCGTCTTTGAAGACTCTCCGATGAGAAATCCCACCATTTTTCGATCTGCGAGCTGAACCTTGGCAAATTCGGTTAGGAAACTTGCAACTAACGGGCTACTCAACATAAAAATGCCACCTCAAATTCAGAAGAAACCAGTCTCTGGCTGAATCGATTGTAGCAACTCGCCGAAATATCGAAATCCATTCGCTCGCCCGGCCGGCCGGCCGGCCAGAAGAAAACGACACTGAACCAATTTTCCCGCTCTTGTTTCGATGAAATCTAACCTCCTAAAATTGTCAAAACGGCAATCCAGCCACCAAAAATGAACAGGCTGCCTCCACAGGAGTTTGTATGAACGCCGCCATAGTTAGTGACGCCGCCAAAACCGCAAAATCGTTACGACGATGGCTGCTGAGCAGAAATATGACGTCACCCCATAGCAACCAGACCTTGCGAATTTTTGAACTTCCGGTTCTCTCTGGCTCGTTATGTTGAGGGTCCACAATAGGGTTCCCAGATCCCGCCTTCCCGCCTATTTTTTCTCGTTAATCCCGCCATCCCGCCCTTCTTTTCGTCGAAATCCCGATCCCGCCCAAAATTTTAAACATGTTTCTGTGTTATTATTAAAATAAACATCACACAAAAGACTTAGGCCCCGTCCACACTTAGGCCCAATCTCGTCCCGCGAGCCCGCGATCCTTTAGAAGCATCCAAAAGAATCGTGGGCTCTGGGGACGAGGTTGACTTAGGCCCCGTTCATACGTACCCGTTTTCATAACGCTAAGTTTTCGAAACGCTCCGTTTTCATCGAAAACGCATCAAAAGCTCCTAATCCACACCATCGTTTTCTTACTAGCGTTTTCCCGGTCCATACAAATACGCTCGAAAACGCTACAACAGTCATCTGCGCATGCGACAAATAGATCTCGACGCGCCCAGCTTGTGCCGGCCAGACTAACCATTGATTAACCGCTGGAACCAGTTTATTAGCATGTTAGAAACATGCAGTTGCTGTTAGGAGTCCAGTTCAAATCTTCCACTGCGAAAACTGTGAGCTTCAAGGAACAGATAATGCCGGACAATTATCAGTGAATATATTTTGAAGCCAAAAGGAGGTTTAATATTTTGTTTATTACTGCTTAAAACATTTTCTATTCTTGCGTTTTATCTTGACTGACAAACAAATTTCAATCCAGTTTCCGTTGGCGGTTTCACCACAAATATTAGCATTTGCTAACTTTTGCTAACAAATTGCTTGCTCGTGAATACATTTCACCAGAAATAGTTTTTGAGGTAAGGCTGTTTCTGACCATTTCCATAATTGCTTGATCCCTACGTGGACTGGCACCGAAACCTCTTTTTAAAATAATGTTCTGACCCGCAACGAATATTTCTTTGAAAATCGCTGAACCCTTGAACAAGCCATTTAACAGCTGGAAGTTTCTAGAAGCCCAGAAGATTGTTTACGTGCAGTTGTCCTCGTAATAACATCTCTTTCAAGTAAGTAGTTTCTCCTTTTGTTCCTGCTATAGAAACCTAAACAAAGTTTGATCGTGGAAATGTTGGTGGACTGTACATCAATCTTTTTGTTTCGGGAGTGCAAAATCGCGTGCAACATTTTGTAAATTTGAGAACTCATTGTTGATGTGGCAGGCAGTTCGATTAAGTCTGATGATCTTGGCCTCTGCGATATTAATATTCAGAAACAATTGTTTTGTTTGAAAGAAATCAACAGACCGTAATTTGAAAGCGTTCCAAATCTATTGTACAAAACCCCTCTATTTTTAGTAAGGCAGTCTCGTCTGAGTTAACACTGAAGTGCATTAGTTTGTTTGCTTGAGCTCGCACTCCGTTATCAGATCTCGATCTACACTGATCTCTGAAGGTAAGTTTCTTGAAGTTATACTCGTTTTAGTTTTAAAATTCGGTGATCACATTGCCTTTCTTAATCTTGATTAGTTTGTTGATAATTTAAAACCAGCTATGTCGGTCGTTCGCTTGTGTCGTGCTATTAGTTGGCCATAGGTGAGGCTCTCCGGATGACGACATTTCTCGTAGGACGCTCCCAGGAATTTCGTATCAAGTTAGCTATGACTGCAGCTGTATACCGGTATCACTGAAGGACATCACAGCTGGCACGTTTTCTGCCATAGCAGTAATACAGGAGCTGGGTTTTTTCGTCTATCGGGCATCAGTGAACGGTCTTTAACACTCACGTTACTTTTGCTATCGGACATTTATAGGCCCATCGCACACGACATTATCGACATTATCATCTTACTGAAACCGGATTATAGTAACGACCAGAAACCGAAATACCGTGAAGAACATTTCAGTTTCTACCGAGTTCTACCGAGTTCCGTCGACCAAAACGCTAAAAAACCGCATACCGGAGGGCTGGATGAAACCGCAATATCGCACTTTAAGAGTGAAATTACACCGAAATACCGTATGAAAAATGGTCTGAAACCGCAATACCGCAAGCCCCAATGTCCCCTCCTGATATAGCTGTTTCAACAAACGCTCAATGGAAATGGAAATGATTGGAATGGCCAAGAACGCAGACAAGGCCTGGACATGCAAAAGACCATCTGTGACTTGATACCTCTTTCTTGTGACGAAAGCGACGAAGATAGACATGTCGGAAATCAACACAATCAGAAAAGGACTCATACGGGTCTCACACTTACGCATAATGAATAAGTTTTTAAACAGGCTACACCCACCTTTGCTATTCATTAATTGAAACCCGACACAGTTATACACAAAGGATCCATTTGTACCAGTCTGCCTTGCGCGCTTGTTCAATTCATGCAGTCGCGTAAAAAGAAAAAAAAAGAAAAAAAAATGAAATCCCGTATCCCGCTACTTTTCCCCTTGCGATTCTCGCATCCCGACCCTTTAAAAACACGAAATCCCGCTCCCGCTCGTAATTGAAATTCCCGCTTCCCGCTCCTGTTTTTAGCTCGCATCCTGAATATCGCCACAAAAATAAGCCAAATCCCGTATCCCGCCAAACCTATTGGGGACCCTCTGACTTGTGTAAGCTTTGGAACTCAAGGTCGAATAAAATAGCTAAATTATTTTATTATTGCCAAAAATCGATAGCAAATCATAGAAAATAGTCTTGTAACATGTGCTGGTGCCTGATAGCAAATATTATTAAGCCTCTGTTGTTCAAAATGTTTTAATGTTGTGTTTATCTGAGTTTTAGCATCGGAATGCCGTGACGGAAATTAGCTCAAATTACACAAAAGTACTACTTGTATTTCGCGGCCTCAAAATTCTTTTTTTTAAGTTGCCCATGGTTTTGAAAACAGATTTTAAAAGAAGAAATAATGCTCTTTTACGTGATATAAGTCTCTATATTCTAGGCTATGTACCAGTTAATGATTTTAGCCTCTCAATTTCGTCAATTTTGCATTGCAAGAAATTACTTAAAATAATGTAAATAATGAAAAATCTTCCAAATATTCAATTTTAATTCAAATTGATAAAATAACCACTCAAAATATATCTTATTATCTAATTAATCTGATGAGTAATTTGTTTCTCGGAATAATATTGTTTTGAGTTTCAGAACAACGTCTCCACAATGTATGGTGTCAGACGCCTACAAAACGGTCTGAGAGCTGCAAAACCAAGATTACCTCTGTATCTTGAAAATAATTACCGGATTGAAGTAAAACATATATTTTTAGTAATAGTTCACCAAGGGCTATCTTGTGAATTATTTTGAGAATTTTTGTATTTTCCCTATTGTATGCCTCTAGCTTTTTGATAATTACAGACATCAGCTCTTAACTCGTGGTTATTATTATAACTGGAAAGCCTTACTAGACGAGAATATAACGAGGAGAGAACCGCGGCTCATTCAGTAGATCGATATTTTGATGCGGCGCTTAGATTCGAGGTCGGCGTTTTATCGGAGAAGGCGCTCAAAGTACTTCGACTATTTCGAATAATCGCCGCGTTGTTGTTTATTCGAGGGCGGAGCTCTCAGACTGCGAGGGCCACGCCGCGTGGGCGCCGCGCGGGTGTTACTCGTTTCACCCGCGTCGCTCGTAGATCGCGCGCTATTTTATTTTCGCGTTCGCTAGATAGAGAAAAATAAGGACTTCTCGCAGTCTAGTGAAAATGTTTGGACAGTCCGCCGTTGCAAGGATCCTAAACTATCCCGCTAGAATTGAGAAACTGAAATGTTACGATTCTCCTCCGATTCTCATTTCAGTATAATTTTCCCAAATTTAAGATCCAAAAATCTATCGGAGTTCTGCGAAGCGTTTAAGTTTTATTTTCTGTAAATACATCAGTTATGTTAGTTGCTTTTACTTATCGGAATCTTTCACTGTCATGTTATATAACTCTTTGCGACTTGATCGGAAAAAAGCAAAATGTTGTTATTGTATCATTCAGTAGATATGGCCGTCAACTGTGGTTTTCTGTTGCTGGTTTGGTTTCTCTTTAGCGGCTGTAAGTATATTTCAGTTTATTCTCCTCAGTTCTACTCATTCATTCATTCATTCATTCATTAGTTCCAGTTTTAGTACCGCTGGTCCCAGCCCATTGTAAAGAACGAAGAAATTTTGGTGAAAGGGAAAATGTACATTATTTCTATATTTTTTTCACAAATCTGATCGCATGGAGTACTTATAAACGCAAGTACATAGAGCTAATAGATCGCGTGACGCGGGCTCTTTTAGTTCGATCCGTAGAAGCTCAGAGCAGCTGATTTATTTTAATATACAAGAGCAAATCTTTTATCGCGTCAGTTCTTATTACTTGGTTGATTAATGTCTAAATTAAAATCCTTTCTCTCTATTGTTTTCAGTTGCTGTTTCAAGAGCACAAGGCAAGTTGTGTGAGCTTTGCATAAACTTTTATGATGTATTTGGGTAAACATTTAGTAATTTTGGAGTCATTGGTGAATTTAATTTTGTGGAGGCGGCGTGGCCGAGTGGTTTAGGGAGCTGGATCGATTCCACCCTGCCACTAGCTGGATCAGTTTGTCCTTGGTAGTCCGGCCCGAGTTCAACTCGTCAGTCGCGCTTTGTAAATAGCCAACTGGAACGCCTCCCACCAGTTGGGATTCTTAACAGTTTACAGTTCAATTTACAATCTTTGTTTGTTGATTTATAGTGTCCACAATTAGTACATCAGTGCTATTAAAAAATCTACTGACACTTAAATAAAGTTGCTTATTTTATTTATTATTTTACTCTGATCCTGCAGCTAATTTTCCTTTACAATTTACGAAAAAAATCCGGAAATTTCGGTTGGAATGTAAATGGAAGCATTTTTGCCAATTTCTTGTTTAAAAAAGCTAACAATTAACTCAAGAACCAAACACTAACAGAACACAGTTTGGAATAAGAATGAACGTAATGATAGCCGTTATTTTTTAAAATTGTTTTTCCGCATTTCTATGTCAATTTACAATGTTTTTGTTAAAAAAATATTTCAAATTAACACAACATATATAGTTAAGAATACTGGCAGGGGGCTAACCAGTTGAGTGAGGCTAATCAGTTGGCTGAACATGCCAGCAACTGTTACTTAGAAGGGACATAAAGAAACTCTCAACCTTCCCTTGCAAAAAGAGAAAATGAATTATATGAAGTACATTGTATGGTTACTGATTTGACTAGTCGTTGTAATTGTCCGTTGCAGATGAGCGCTGTGAAAAAGGATGGCGCCTTTATGGTGGAAACTGCTACTTCCGAAAAAACAACAAGAGAGAAACTTGGCAAGGCGCCCAAGACGTCTGTGCAAAACAACAAGCCAATTTGGTAACGGTGAATGATGCACATGAGCAGAAGTTTGTCGCTGGTATTGTGGGGAAAAGAGGGAGCTGGTGCGGCTTGAATAACCAAGACAACAAGAACGAGTTCAAGTGGGTCAGCGGTGAACAGAGTGGCTATACCTTGTGGGCGACAAATCAACCTAGTAAAAGCTCCAAGAAACGCTGCGCTCATATTCTGTCTGCTAACAAAGGCAACAAATGGAAAATGTCCAAGTGTGCAAATAAATTCAGATTCATTTGCGAGAAAGGTAGGTCCGGGATCTATAATTATTTAATAAATTACAATTTGTTTGTTGCCCCATTTCAGACATTTCAGACCATGTGATCAGTTTCACTTGTATATGAATACTTTTTAGATATATAAAGGAACAATTCTTTAGAGAACATCACGTGACAAGAGACTATGATCATCCTCTCTTGCACGTGATCATATTTCATATTTGTTTTTTCTTTAAATTCTTTTATGTAATTAATGGGTAAATAAAGTTGTTGTTGTTGTTGTTGATCTGAATACAAGGCTAAATGCTTAATGGGTCTATTGCATGGTATTCTATGGAAACCGAGAGAATATTTCACGTGAAATTAATATTATTTGGTATACAACCAGCCTTTTGATATAATCCTATAAATTGAAAGAGTATAACAAAGTCAGTGATGGCTTCGACCGAAGATTTCCGAAACACTTTCCGAAGATTACTCGAAAGTCATTTCAATGTTTCGATCAATCAATTTCCTGCCGACTATACAACAACTTTCCGATCTTCTGATCATGATTGGCTATAATATTCATGGCATGAGATAAATACTGATATAAACATCTCAAGTTAATGACAAATCCGATGGATACTAACGAGTATAATTTGATTATCGATCAGGTGCGGGACCTTTACAGCCGTGTGCTAGTAAGCCGTGTAAAAATGGAGGCACATGCAGCGAACAAGGCAAAGGATACAAGTGTCAGTGTACAGATAAGTTTACAGGGGACAAGTGTGAAACAGAAATAGGTAAGAACAGAGGGCTATAACTAGTTTTAGACCTACCTCTGGTAATAAATATGACTTTAATATGAATATGACGTAAACTAACTGTAGGATAAAAGTTAATCCGACAACAAAATACAAAAACTTTACATGCAGGAGTTATATTTTGGTAATATTCTATATCATCTGCAGACTCGAAAAGTGACATGCAATAAAGCTAGAACGTGGATGATATATAAAAAAGGCTGTTACAAATGAAAAACAAAAGAAATGAGGCGATACTCAAAAGAAAAGGCTTAGTTCTCTGCTGGAGTTTAAATATATAAGACATCCACGAGAAACAGGAAATTCACATGTGCACATGAGAGACATAATATGTCAGCTTGGGAAAACTTTGAACTTCGTGTGCAGGAGTTTGAGTTTATACATTCAAAAATATTTTAATATGTTAAGATAGCACCAACAAATAAACTTCGCTTCTGAATGTCTACTTATAAAACGAGGTATATACATGTATAAAGATCGAATACAGTAAAAACCCGCATGTAAGAAACTGTGGATTAAGACCTGCAGACTGAAATTGGCAAATTTAAAAAAAATATATATATATATAAGAATCACTTCAGCCTGACAAATGAAGCAGGTTCTTATTTGGAAAAATTAGTACAACTCAGAAAACACAGGCTTAGACTAAAATGTAACGACTAATTTGTTAATAACAAGAATTTTCGAAGAAAATATAACCGGGCTTTTTTTTATCAAGCAAGCAAGCCGTTTTACCTGCTTTCTTGCTTGAAATCTATCAGATTAGTCACGGCAGTCACGCTGAAGTCTGATGTTTGCGTATAGTGCCTACTGTCAATTTTCTTGCCTCTGAGCAGTCTTTGAAGATCATTCCTCAATATAAAGCCAAAGTTGAATAAGAGGAAAAAACACGAAAACATAGGTACGAATCGGTGTTGAACCATCAATCGCAGACGTTCCGCGTTGCACCATCATCATTCGCAGCTATTCTAGTCACAGTTCGACAAATTGCTGAGTCAAAATGTGATATTGTAACGTAATGGTTGTTATTTATAAATCTTCTGCATACAAGGAGGTGAATTGCTGCACCAACACGAAAAAGTAATGTATTTCACACTAAATAAACAGCAGAGTATTCATGTTCAAATCAAAAGTAATAGCTTGATATGAAATTTGACCTAACGGCGATCCTGGTTTATCACAGACGTTGACTCATGTGACCCCATGACGTAATCGTCCTTATTTATAAATCTGCATTTCTCAGCAAGTTTCTGTTTTTCTCAGAAAATATACGGAAAAGATATGTATTTCACACAAAATGACAATTATTTAACAGGACAATATTCATAAAATATCATTTAGTTAAAGGATGACCCTGGCGAAATCTAACGTGGCCTTGATAAAAAAATTGATCTAATGGCGCTTCCAGTGTATGTGATGTACGTACCCACCTCACAGACAATCTCTTCAAGTCACGATTCGACGTCACCCTAGGACGTAATCGTCCAAATATAAATCTGCACGTCTCAGCAAGTTTCTGTTTACATAAATCTGCGAGTCTGGGCAAGTTTCTGTTTTCCTTTTCGGAAAAGAAATGTATTTCACATAAAACAAACAGGACAATATTATGACCCTGGAGAAATGTAACGTAGCCTTGATAAAAAATTTGATCTAATGGCGCTTCTAGTGTATGTGATGTACGTACGCACCTCACAGACAATCTCTTCAAGTCACGATTCGACGTGACCCTATGACGAAATCGTCCAAATATAAATCTGCACGTCTCAGCAAGTTTCTGTTTACATAAATCTGCGAGTCTGGGCAAGTTTCTGTTTTCCTTTACGGAAAAGAAATGTATTTCACACAAAACAAACAGGACAATATTATGACCCTGGCGAAATGTAACGTAGCCTTGATAAAAAAAATTGATCTAATGGCGCTCCTAGTGTGTCCACCTAGTAGTGAGTACAATGATTTAATATTTTGACGAGTCAAACTCACTGACGTTGCGAAATCTGTACGCCGCTCCGATGAGTTTACGCGGTCCTAAATTAATATCTATTTGGACCAGTCCAACTTTCACATAGGCTCGATTTCCGCCGCTCTCTCGAGTCCGAGCTTCGTTCTTCCCCGAGAAAATCTTTCACAAGGCGAATACATTCATATATATTCATACTCACCCCTAGCTCTCCTCCTAGCACTTTGGCGGAGTAGAGGTATAAGAGATCGACGACAAAAAAAAACAGAAGCTATTTTATTAACCGGGCTGGGCCCCAGGCCCACGCCCGGTTAATTAGGCCTGAAGATCATTGTTTTACTGTAAGTGTATAAAATAGGTTTAAGGGGATACACCTACATTTAATTACTTTTATGGCAAGCAGCAGCCAGTATATTTTTTACCCTGTCAAAAATAAGGACTTATTTAAGAACATAATCAGCCTGATTTCTCACTAGACATCCAATATATAAGAACCATTTCAGCCTGTCTTGGAGACATCCAATATATAAGAACCATTTCAGCCTGTCTTGGAGACATCCAATATATAAGAACCATTTCAGCCTGCCTTGGAGACATCCAATATATACGAACCATTTCAGCCTGCCTTGGAGACATCCAATATATAAGAACCATTTCAGCCTGTCTTGGAGACATTCAATATATAAGAACCATTTCAGCCTGTCTTGGAGACATCCAATATATAAGAACCATTTCAGCCTGCCTTGGAGACATCCAATATATATGAACCATTTCAGCCTGTCTTGGAGACATCCAATATATAAGAACCATTTCAGCCTGTCTTGGAGACATCCAATATATAAGAACCATTTCAGCCTGCCTTGGAGACATCCAATATATAAGAACCATTTCAGCCTGCCTTGGAGACATCCAATATATAAGAACCATTTCAGCCTGCCTTGGAGACATCCAATATATAAGAACCATTTCAGCCTGCCTTGGAGACATCCAATATATAAGAACCATTTCAGCCTGCCTTGGAGACATCCAATATATAAGAACCATTTCAGCCTGTCTTGGAGACATCCAATATATAAGAACCATTTCAGCCTGTCTTGGAGACATCCAATATATAAGAACCATTTCAGCCTGTCTTGGAGACATCCAATATATAAGAACCATTTCAGCCTGCCTTGGAGACATCCAATATATAAGAACCATTTCAGCCTGCCTTGGAGACATCCAATATATAAGAACCATTTCAGCCTGCCTTGGAGACATCCAATATATAAGAACCATTTCAGCCTGCCTTGGAGACATCCAATATATAAGAACCATTTCAGCCTGCCTTGGAGACATCCAATATATAAGAACCATTTCAGCCTGCCTTGGAGACATCCAATATATAAGAACCATTTCAGCCTGCCTTGGAGACATCCAATATATAAGAACCATTTCAGCCTGTCTTGGAGACATCCAATATATAAGAACCATTTCAGCCTGTCTTGGAGACATCCAATATATAAGAACCATTTCAGCCTGCCTTGGAGACATCCAATATATAAGAACCATTTCAGCCTGCCTTGGAGACATCCAATATATAAGAACCATTTCAGCCTGCCTTGGAGACATCCAATATATAAGAACCATTTCAGCCTGTCTTGGAGACATCCAATATATAAGAACCATTTCAGCCTGTCTTGGAGACATCCAATATATAAGAACCATTTCAGCCTGCCTTGGAGACATCCAATATATAAGAACCATTTCAGCCTGCCTTGGAGACATCCAATATATAAGAACCATTTCAGCCTGCCTTGGAGACATCCAATATATAAGAACCATTTCAGCCTGCCTTGGAGACATCCAATATATAAGAACCATTTCAGCCTGCCTTGGAGACATCCAATATATAAGAATCATTTCAGCCTGCCTTGGAGACATCCAATATATAAGAACCATTTCAGCCTGCCTTGGAGACATCCAATATATAAGAACCATTTCAGCCTGCCTTGGAGACATCCAATATATAAGAACCATTTCAGCCTGCCTTGGAGACATCCAATATATAAGAACCATTTCAGCCTGCCTTGGAGACATCCAATATATAAGAACCATTTCAGCCTGTCTTGGAGACATCCAATATATAAGAACCATTTCAGCCTGTCTTGGAGACATCCAATATATAAGAACCATTTCAGCCTGTCTTGGAGACATCCAATATATAAGAACCATTTCAGCCTGCCTTGGAGACATCCAATATATAAGAACCATTTCAGCCTGCCTTGGAGACATCCAATATATAAGAACCATTTCAGCCTGCCTTGGAGACATCCAATATATAAGAACCATTTCAGCCTGTCTTGGAGACATCCAATATATAAGAACCATTTCAGCCTGTCTTGGAGACATCCAATATATAAGAACCATTTCAGCCTGTCTTGGAGACATCCAATATATAAGAACCATTTCAGCCTGCCTTGGAGACATCCAATATATAAGAACCATTTCAGCCTGCCTTGGAGACATCCAATATATAAGAACCATTTCAGCCTGCCTTGGAGACATCCAATATATAAGAACCATTTCAGCCTACCTTGGAGACATCCAATATATAAGAACCATTTCAGCCTGCCTTGGAGACATCCAATATATAAGAATCATTTCAGCCTGCCTTGGAGACATCCAATATATAAGAACCATTTCAGCCTGCCTTGGAGACATCCAATATATAAGAACCATTTCAGCCTACCTTGGAGACATCCAATATATAAGAACCATTTCAGCCTGTCTTGGAGACATCCAATATATAAGAACCATTTCAGCCTGTCTTGGAGACATCCAATATATAAGAACCATTTCAGCCTGCCTTGGAGACATCCAATATATAAGAACCATTTCAGCCTTCCTTGGAGACATCCAATATATAAGAACCATTTCAGCCTGCCTTGGAGACATCCAATATATAAGAACCATTTCAGCCTGCCTTGGAGACATCCAATATATAAGAACCATTTCAGCCTACCTTGGAGACATCCAATATATAAGAATCATTTCAACCTGCCTTGGAGACATCCAATATATAAGAACCATTTCAGCCTGCCTTGGAGACATCCAATATATAAGAACCATTTCAGCCTGCCTTGGAGACATCCAATATATAAGAACCATTTCAGCCTGTCTTGGAGACATCCAATATATAAGAACCATTTCAGCCTGCCTTGGAGACATCCAATATATAAGAACCATTTCAGCCTGTCTTGGAGACATCCAATATATAAGAACCATTTCAGCCTGTCTTGGAGACATCCAATATATAAGAACCATTTCAGCCTGCCTTGGAGACATCCAATATATAAGAACCATTTCAGCCTGCCTTGGAGACATCCAATATATAAGAACCATTTCAGCCTGCCTTGGAGACATCCAATATATAAGAACCATTTCAGCCTGCCTTGGAGACATCCAATATATAAGAACCATTTCAGCCTGTCTTGGAGACATCCAATATATAAGAACCATTTCAGCCTGTCTTGGAGACATCCAATATATAAGAACCATTTCAGCCTGTCTTGGAGACATCCAATATATAAGAACCATTTCAGCCTGCCTTGGAGACATCCAATATATAAGAACCATTTCAGCCTGCCTTGGAGACATCCAATATATAAGAACCATTTCAGCCTGCCTTGGAGACATCCAATATATAAGAACCATTTCAGCCTGCCTTGGAGACATCCAATATATAAGAACCATTTCAGCCTGCCTTGGAGACATCCAATATATAAGAACCATTTCAGCCTGCCTTGGAGACATCCAATATATAAGAACCATTTCAGCCTGCCTTGGAGACATCCAATATATAAGAACCATTTCAGCCTGCCTTGGAGACATCCAATATATAAGAACCATTTCAGCCTGTCTTGGAGACATCCAATATATAAGAACCATTTCAGCTTGTCTTGGAGACATCCAATATATAAGAACCATTTCAGCCTGTCTTGGAGACATCCAATATATAAGAACCATTTCAGCCTGCCTTGGAGACATCCAATATATAAGAATCATTTCAACCTGCCTTGGAGACATCCAATATATAAGAACCATTTCAGCCTGCCTTGGAGACATCCAATATATAAGAACCATTTCAGCCTGCCTTGGAGACATCCAATATATAAGAACCATTTCAGCCTGTCTTGGAGACATCCAATATATAAGAACCATTTCAGCCTGCCTTGGAGACATCCAATATATAAGAACCATTTCAGCCTGTCTTGGAGACATCCAATATATAAGAACCATTTCAGCCTGTCTTGGAGACATCCAATATATAAGAACCATTTCAGCCTGCCTTGGAGACATCCAATATATACGAACCATTTCAGCCTGCCTTGGAGACATCCAATATATAAGAACCATTTCAGCCTGCCTTGGAGACATCCAATATATAAGAACCATTTCAGCCTTCCTTGGAGACATCCAATATATAAGAACCATTTCAGCCTGCCTTGGAGACATCCAATATATAAGAATCATTTCAGCCTGCCTTGGAGACATCCAATATATAAGAACCATTTCAGCCTGCCTTGGAGACATCCAATATATAAGAACCATTTCAGCCTACCTTGGAGACATCCAATATATAAGAACCATTTCAGCCTGTCTTGGAGACATCCAATATATAAGAACCATTTCAGCCTGTCTTGGAGACATCCAATATATAAGAACCATTTCAGCCTGCCTTGGAGACATCCAATATATAAGAACCATTTCAGCCTTCCTTGGAGACATCCAATATATAAGAACCATTTCAGCCTGCCTTGGAGACATCCAATATATAAGAACCATTTCAGCCTGCCTTGGAGACATCCAATATATAAGAACCATTTCAGCCTACCTTGGAGACATCCAATATATAAGAACCATTTCAGCCTGCCTTGGAGACATCCAATATATAAGAATCATTTCAGCCTGCCTTGGAGACATCCAATATATAAGAACCATTTCAGCCTGCCTTGGAGACATCCAATATATAAGAACCATTTCAGCCTGCCTTGGAGACATCCAATATATAAGAACCATTTCAGCCTGTCTTGGAGACATCCAATATATAAGAACCATTTCAGCCTGTCTTGGAGACATCCAATATATAAGAACCATTTCAGCCTGTCTTGGAGACATCCAATATATAAGAACCATTTCAGCCTGCCTTGGAGACATCCAATATATAAGAATCATTTCAGCCTGCCTTGGAGACATCCAATATATAAGAACCATTTCAGCCTGCCTTGGAGACATCCAATATATAGGAACCATTTCAGCCTGCCTTGGAGACATCCAATATATAAGAACCATTTCAGCCTGTCTTGGAGACATCCAATATATAAGAACCATTTCAGCCTGCCTTGGAGACATCCAATATATAAGAACCATTTCAGCCTGTCTTGGAGACATCCAATATATAAGAACCATTTCAGCCTGTCTTGGAGACATCCAATATATAAGAACCATTTCAGCCTGCCTTGGAGACATCCAATATATAAGAACCATTTCAGCCTGCCTTGGAGACATCCAATATATAAGAACCATTTCAGCCTGCCTTGGAGACATCCAATATATAAGAACCATTTCAGCCTGCCTTGGAGACATCCAATATATAAGAACCATTTCAGCCTGTCTTGGAGACATCCGATATATAAGAACCATTTCAGCCTGTCTTGGAGACATCCAATATATAAGAACCATTTCAGCCTGTCTTGGAGACATCCAATATATAAGAACCATTTCAGCCTGCCTTGGAAAATAGGGGTTCTTATATATGCGGGTTTTGACTGTATCTAGTTTAACTTGTGATTAAAATAAATCCAAAATAAATATGGTCTTCTATATATTCAGTATACTGTGTTTATTTTGCTTTCAGAAAATGTATGTTTTCTTAGAGATAACGCAAATATTTTGTATGATATTTGTATCCTAATTGGTGGTTTTTATCAACATTACAAACACTGTTTGCTTGCATGAACAACATCCGAAAATTAACAGGTAAAAGAACTGGCAGAAAGAAACGTTTTGTCCAAATTATAGCTTTGTAGCGTTTTACATAACCGAGTTATTGCTAAACTAATTTTCAGAAAATTACAGTATTTAGTATGCCGCCGCCATGTTTGTGTCCTTCAGAAAGACACAAATATGGCCGCCATAAAATTGCACAAGAAGTAGAGTAGATTTCTACCGTCAATATCATTAGCTTTCACTTCAAATCTGTTTAGACATCACTTCTAAATTATTATCACGTCTGAAAATTTAAAAATGATATAAACATATCCGTTTTTGTGGCAGTTCAGAAACACGTTCATCCGGGACATCGACAATTTCAAATAGCTTTATTTTCAAAAGGAATCACTGGATCGATACCAAACTTTGCATAGAGATTAATGATTGCCATGTCTAGAAGATATAAAAAGAATAGCTTTGTAGGTTTAACAGTTTAGATTTTAGAATTTTGATGACGTCAGATGCAAACCAAGAATACTAATAATGATGTGTCCTTCTGTCCGTGATACCTAAACACTCTTTAAGGTTATTCCATCGAAATAGAAGTTACACTGGGAAATTTCTGAAACTTTCCCTAGTTGAACATTGTGATGTAATGTTTCAAAATATAGAATAAAAAGAATAGGTCACCAGCCCCGCGAAAGAGATATAATCGACTAAAAATACCTCATAATTCCTTACAAAATCAACCAAAAACACGTATTTTTCACGTTTTCAGTGATTATTAATTTTTCTGCACTGAGAATTGGTCTATACTCGTTGTATAGAAAGAAGATGATTACTAGACTTAAATATGCGAAAAAACCACGATCGTTTACGAGAAAATGATCATTTACCTCTCTGGCGAGCATTGCCATAATGAAAAAGCCGCCATGTTTTTAATGTGCGCGCGCTAATTACGCGCGAAATTATGCGCAGAAAGGATGCGCAGTGCAATACTAAGGAATGACCTTAAACGATTAATATAAGTGATATATTTGTTTTCGCAGTTGCCGATCCTTGTGATCCCAATCCTTGTTTGAATGAAGGGACGTGCACTGCTGACAGCAATGGCTACCGCTGTCAGTGTCCAGACAAGTTTACTGGTGACCGCTGTGAACAGGGTGAGTGATCAGCTTAAAAATTCTCCTTTCTGATTGCCATATGTTCCTTTTAAAATCAGTTGTGAGAATTTGGTGTTGCATCAGACTGGAGTATCCCCAAATTGATGATTGTCTTTATTTTCGTAATTTTCGTAATTTTCTTTATTTTGAAATGATAGCAGGAGCCATAATCAGGGACCTGATTATGGCTCCTGATGATAGTCATTATATTCTCCACTGTTATAGTCACGGGAAACTTGAATTGTAAAACATCTGGCATGTTATGCATGACAAATTAAGACAAAGAACAAGATAAAAATGATTTTTGATAAGCTTAATTTTTCCTCAAGTGAGATTTTCTAGTCTCCGTGGATAAAACAAAATTTTCCGCCGGCAAATTATCTCTTTGCACGCATTGCATGCCTATGTTTTTGGTAATGAACTGACGTTTGTCCTTAGCTTTGGATCCTTGCATCATAAACCCTTGCCAGAATGAAGGAAAATGTTACGACTTGGGAAACATGCAGTTCTACTGTCATTGCGAGGGGGAATTTACTGGAAGAAACTGCGAGAAAGGTTGGTAACGAAAGAAGTACAGTAAACCACTTGTAGTCTAAATAATTTCGTTGTGACACGAAAGGAGCACTGGGGCGAGGGTTTGAGACGAGAAGAGACTGGGGCGAGGGTTTGGGACGAGAAGGGATTGGGCGAGAAAAGGTGCAGTGTATAAAGACCTATAAACCATGATCAGTTTTTTAGCACATTGACCCAGCATCAGTCTCAGTTATAGCTGAAGTGATCAAAAGTTAGAGCGGTTTTCAATATTGAGTGCCAAAGGAATAGGCCAATCACAACAAACGTATTGAGCAACACAATGAACTAATGAGAACGCAAAGCAAAATACACGTAACTGTGACCATGCAAGTCGTGATTGGTTTTGGTTTTGCATCTGATTGGTTAAGAAAGTGGCGCGAAATCACAGAGCATGTAAAACAAAACCAAGGCAAAAATGGTTAAAATATTAATAATTCATATTCACATTTCTCAGTGAACTGTAAAGTACTGCCATGCAAGAATGGAGGAACGTGTTTGGATATAGACAACAGATCATTCTGCAAGTGCATCTCTGGTTTTACTGGAGCTACATGCCAAGGCGGTAGGTATTGAGAAGGTTTTATTGACTATATCCCTCCTTCAGCAAGAGAGGACAAGAGAGAGAGAAAGAATACCCGGGGGGGGGGGGGGGGGGTACTTGACCCATGTTTGGGTATAGGGGTGCCGCTGAGGGTTCGAAAACCTGACCCCGTTTAGGGCAAATAAACAATAAAAACCCCTAAAATTACCTACCCTGTGTAGGGCAACATCCTCTATTTTAGGACCCTGTTTAGGTTGCAATTTAGCGAATCCCGTTTTACTGATACGCGGCAAACGTCTCCGATCTCTAAATACTGTATAAACCATATTTTTACGACGACAATCGTGCTACCATACCCTGTTTAGGACTGGTTCAGACTCTGTTTAGGACAGACTCGCATGAAATTATATACCCTGTTCAGGGCAGAGAGGCCAAAAACCATACCCTGTCCAGCGGCACACGTCCCCGTATAGGCCACATAAGGGAGTACCCCCCCCCCCCCCCGGAAAGAATACCCACATGCCTTAACCCCGGGACAAACGAGGATGAGAGTTGTTGAGAGTTCAAACTCTCGCTCTCCTTTGGCCTGAAACTCTCAGTTAGGTAAAGTCGAGCGAAGTCGATCTAAAAAATAACTTAAGACTGAGGAACTATCATTGGAATAAAGCCTCGGCCAAACAAGGATGGGAGTTCTCGTGAGAGTTTTCTTCAACTCTCGTCGACTATCATCAGCTCGGGCCAAACGAGAGCGAGAGTCGTCAACAACTCTCAAGAAAAATGTGAGTACATGAGAGTCGCTGAGAGTGCATGAAGAGATTGCGCTGGACTAAATGCTCATCAGACTTGATATAGCCTTTATGAAGCCAAAAGTCGCAGAAGAAAAGCCTCTGACACCCAGGGTATATAGGTCCTACGTTCTAACAGGGATAACCCACCGAATTACTTCCCAAAACTGACCCTTTTTTGGATATAACTTGGGTTTTTTATTAACAGACTCCTTAGCTATATTGATTAGAATCATTGCTAATTTATAACTTAAAAATTCTGCTGTTTTATGTTAGCAACTCGTGATTTTTGTCTGTTTGTGTGTTTATAGAGATACCGTCCATCACCAAGGATCCTCAAGACACAATTCGTCTGGAAGGCGATGACGTCACACTTTGTTGCGAGGCTAAAGGAACACCTACCCCTGAATATAAATGGTATGTGTCTTGCGCTGTTTAATCCCAACATTTTGACAAAGGAAAATGATCACGTGACATGTCACGTGATCAGAAAATTCGAAATTGTATGTTAAGTCAGAAAAGAATACCGAGTTTTCTAATCAGGAAAAATTTCATCTTGGTAGAACTTAAGTATATTTTAAATCTACTTACACGACAGAGGAAGTCAGGTTAAGAAATTCATCGCGCGTTTAATGTACCTCAAGGCTGGCGATTCCTCTTGGGCGATGGCAAAGTTCCAGCGGTGAAGCAGCTAGAGAAATGTAGACAGGAATAGGGCTAATTCCTCAGCTTCGTCGCTATGAATTTTCATCGCACAAGAACAACCTCCTAAAGCAAAATTGATCATAATTTGTTTTCTTTGCTTGTCTTTTCTTGAAGGTTTCTAAACGACGCTCCGTTGGCGGAGTCAACCAGCAGGCTACGTCTTTCAAGTTTATCTTCAGATGACGCTGGTTTATACAGATGTCGCGCAACAAATGAATTTGGAACGATATTATCCAGCGAAGCAAAGCTGACAGTGGTTGCTGGTAAGTTGTAAAAATGGTGTTAACTAATAGGTGTAGCCAGAGGTCTGTACGTATAGTTAATGGTCTCTAATGTTACCGTGTGGCACAATGTGTTTTTTTTTTTGTGTGCGATTTTTTTTTTTCTCAGCATCCGCAAAAAAGGTCCCGCGAAAAATAATATTCCCGCCAAAACGTTTTCCTCAAAAATTTACTCCACTCATACATGGGATATAATTAAATACCGTAGACATCGTCCCAATGTTCATCAAGTGTTCCATTTATAATTAAATCCTGTTTGACGTTTTTTACAACTCATGTATCAAAAAGACCACCACCTCCAGCCCGCGGGAGCCGCTGGGTGTTCAGAGGATTGAAGGCTGGCAGGGCCCGTCAGGGGACCCCACTCAGGAAAGCTTACTTTGCTCCGGGAGCCACCCCTGCCCTCCCAGCCTTCAATCCTCTGAACACCCAGCAGTTCCCGAAGGCTGGGGGACACGGGGGGTTGAATGAAGGGTTTATGGGGGGGGGGGGGGGGTGGTATCGAACAAGCTCCGGCTATACTACTTATAGTAATTCCAATGATAAGGGACTTGCAGAAAATCGCAAAAATTAATTCGCTGTACAAAAAACAAGTCGTTCCCAATCACAATAATTAGATCCCACAGAAAACGAAAATCGCCATTCCTCAAAATTAAACTCCCGAAAAACGGAACGCGTTCGTCAAAACTTGACTAAACCCAGCGGTTTTCAGTCGGAATGGGTTTCTAAGCTAAGGCACAAAGGAAAAAGGATTGCGTGACGATCCAAAATGGGCAGCGAAGTTAACTCTGATTGGACTGTGCAAATTATCCACTCCTTGTGCATTACATCCACGATACGTAAGTAATCGTTATCCAAGGGAAAACTGATGTAGACATGCATTAAAATGAATGAACTCAAAGGCATTTTCCAGTTCAGGTTTATTTGCTAAAGCTATTGACTTTCAATTATAGGTGGCGGCGACGATTCATGCGACTCCACCCCCGTGAAAAAGGTTCTCACTTTGCCTCCCGGATGTACGGAAGATAGCAGTGGAAGTAACAGCATCGATGTTGGAACTTGTTCTTTTGCAGCCTGCATTAAACGCAACCAAGGAGACGCTTCAAGCTGTGGAGGACAACAATCGACTCGGCAGTGTTGCAGCCCTGCCTCTAGGTCCGACAGCCCTGTGACTTGTGGTAACGGTGAAAAGTTCAACATCCAGAAAGTCACCAGCTGCGCATGTGCAGAGTGTACCGTGCCGGATATGGTCGTTCGTGGGAAAGTAGTTGACCCTGACGGAAATCCGGTCAAGAAAGGCGAGATAACTGTGGGAGACGGAGAGAAAGGGTACTCCACGGACTTAAAAGGAAATTTCAAATTTCCCGTCAAGTCCGGAACAAAGAGACTGGTGCTGACCGTAAAAGACAAACTCCAAGGACTGTTGGAGGACACGACAAAACCCTTCACACTTCACGAGGGTCAAGTGGCATTCTACACCATCGTACTCCAAAAGAAGGCGCCTGCAATCAAATTCCAAGCTAGTCAGGAGCAGAACTTCCCTCTTGGTGGGTCCGGTGGCAAACCCAGTTTCGTCGATCTCGATATTCCTGCAAATGCCTTCCTTACAACTGCTGGAAAAATATACGATGGTGAGATCACAGCAAACATCGGAGTAATTGATCCTAGAAGCCAAGCAGACATGGCAGCAGCTCCGGGTGACTTTTCAGCGATAGACGACAACGGGGAGGAAGTGATGCTTGGCACTGCGGGAATACTGAGGCAGGCTTTCACTGACGCTAACGGCAATCGACTCAGCCTGGGCAAAAACATTACCGTCCGCATAGACGCTGAGCAGCTGAATATACCCGATGGGGTTACAGTTTTTCCAGTGGTACCTGAGCAAGCAAACAGGTCGCTGGGTGAAGTTTGGAGTACTGCGTCCTGAAGAAGATGACTCGAGTCGTAAGAGGCAAGCAAGGAAGTTCTTTGTGAGTGAAATTACGCCAGATGTCCCCCCGGACAACATCAACTGGGATTACGTCGCTACTACGAGCTATGTCCGAGTCAGGGCACCTCCAGGCACAGTGGTGACTCGCATTGCGTTGAGCGACAATGGCCAACAGTACACCTCCTATCGCCAAGAAAACCGTCCCGGCTAATGGAATCTTGTGCATTCTGACTCCTCGAGACAAGCCAGCGATCCTACAAGCGGAACTTGATGGAGCGCCCCTGTTGCCACAGCAGCCCATAAACTTTCCTCCAGTTGTGAACCCTCAGATTATCGATGGATCGTCCGTCGGGAACATTTTCAAGATCCAGTCGTTCAATTTAATGTCCACTAAAGCTGATGACAGAGGCCCGGTGTACCTCAAAGGCGAGCAAGGCAGGTGTGGAACACAACAAGCAAACGACGTGTCATTTGAATTCCAAGAAGCCAACGCTGGTCAATTATTCCACTGGGAAACTCCTCGAATTCAAGATCCTAACGATCCTGGCTTCTGGGACGCAAGGCCAGATGAGATTTGCTTCGTCAAAGCGCTTGTTACAGGATCGAAGCCCGACTCAGTCATATATGTTAAAAGCACCGGAAAAGCTCAGGGTAGTCCAGATGTGGATTACGGTTACACCGCGGAGAAGAGTGCCATGGTTGGCGCACAGGGCGTGGTGTGCTTGGAGTACCGGTGCAACGAAGGTCCGCAAGCGCCGTACCAGACCCACCTACAATTCCTTACACTGACCGGGACATGCACATTCCAGGGGACAAACACCGTCCAGGGGCTCAATAGTGTTTTAGACGGGCAACAAAGCCAGTGTGGTGTGCGCCAGGCAGTTCCTCCAGTAGCGAGCGAAACTTCTGTGTGCCAAGTGACTTGGTGGGAGGAGACGCTGGGCTGTACACGGGTGATTCAGGTGTGGCCAAGAACAGGTGCCTCACTGGAAACAACCAGTACAATTCAGGACGACCCATTGCCACAGATGTAAACCCTACTGTGAAACTGAACTGCAAGTAAGGCATATTTTCTTATTACGCGTACCGTATTTCCTCTATTATGAAAAACGCATTTTTGGGTCACGGAACCCGTTTTCTTGGTGCTGTCACCCGAAATTTGGCTAACCTTTGCTAAAAATGCCATTTGGAGAACTAGGGAAAGATGTTAAACGTTTTGGGTGAAAAAACTGTACAATTTTATCGTTGGCCAAAGTGCTTAGCCAAAAAAAAAAGACTAAAAAAAGGCTAAAAAAAAAGATTTCCCTTCTGATTTTTTCCTTCTCTCTTTTCCTTTCCTTTCACTCCCCCTTTCTTTTCTTGCTATCTTCGGCGCTTGATACACTTCCTATCAGCTGGAAAGGTTTTGCCCTAACCTTTTAAGGGAGCTGAAAATGAACCTGGAAGTATGTTGGGTGTGAGAGCCAAATTTGCCACTGATTTTTCAACAAAAATTTCCAAAATTGATGCACGGTTACAAAGATCCATCCTTTTTTCATAAAGATGCGTGTGAAACTAATCTTGTCACGTGTAAATTGATGACACCACAATGACTTTGATGTGCAAGACTCCAAAGCACGCTTATATGCGTAGTTGGTACGTTAAGGGTTAAGCCCACTTCTAATATAACCCCCATTTCAGGGATAGTTTTCAGTCTTTTTTTTCAGTTTTTATTATTATTACAAACTGTTTACAAAATATAAATTAGGTAAAAACAATTTATTTGCATAAGTGGAGAAGAAAAACTGAATATATTTACAAGCTTCCTTCCTCTATTAAGTACCCTCTCCTGCTTTAATGTGAATTGTAAGTCGCTGGCGAGTGACCCAATGAGAAATCGGGAGTTCGAAATATCGGGGTAACATTACAGTGAAACAAATCCAAGGAAACGACTTTTGGTACAAGTTATCGGGGTTTTTGAGAAATCGAGGGTTCGAGAAATCGGGATTCCATTGTAATTGTATTTTGTAAGTACTTACAAATCAATCTTGTTGGGATTTTTAAAATTATATTACTGGCAGTCATTGACCAAATAATATCCTCATTTATTTACCGCAAACAAACGTACGATGCTTATATCGTTTGTTGTTTCTCTTTTCGTTTCAGCTAAGACTGTGGTGGATTCAGGATACCAGAAGAAATCTGCTAGTTGGAACTGTTAGTTTGACAGTAGTTGACGTATACTAAGGGCATTGCTGTAACTGTTTGGGTAAAAGATGGGGCTAAAACCAGTGAACTTGAAAATCTTAACGATTCTGTAAACTGGATTATAATAAAGGAGGGTATTAAACGAAAAAAGGTTTGGATTTCACTGATACTTTCAGGCTAAGCCACGCAGGCTATAATCTCGTTCCCAGAAGTTGGCGGTTGGCGACCAAGGAGCCTAGATTAAGCTATAAATCAGCTGACAGCCGATCCACATTATTGCCGCCTGAAATAGGTTTAAAAAGGCGCGGTGCCTAATGGTTAGCAGTAACATTGAGCCATGGCCAGCGGTTGTGTTCTTGGCTAAGACACTGGTGACTGCTCCCACAGTGCCTCTCTCCACCCAGGAGTATAAATGGCCGAAGTACCGGCGAATTGTTAGGGTAACCTGATAAACATTCTGGGGCATAACCTGCGATGGACTATAGCATTCTATGCAGCGCAGTAGCGATATTCTTGTCACGGTTATCTGACACCGTTTTTGGCTACCCCGGATGGAACGTACTTCATCTTACATTTTACCAAACTTAGTCATTTGTGTCTATTATCCGTCAAATATAAACTTTTTTTAGTTTGTGCAAAATTTCACAGTAAGGGTTTGGCCGGATATCCTGCGTTGTGTAAAACGAAATGCGATCATTTCGCGCGTTTGTTTCGCCCTCTCGACAAACTAAAGGGAAAGACTGGAGGCAACCTCGTTTCCAGGGTCTCTCAGATAGGCTTTTCTCGATTGTGCCAGTAAAACTGGCACCTTATGCTACTAGCAGTGCTCGTTTGTTGTCTAAATTATGCTCGAATTATGCTGGTTTACAAAAATTATGCTAGTTTTTATTAAATTATGCTATTCACAAAATACACTAGAAAGGTCAAAATTATTCAAAATGTAACTTTTATTGTTAGCGAAAGCAAGTTTCTGACTTTTAAATGATCACTTCTTTGTCCTGAACTGTTCTTAACTTAACTTAACACAACATAAAGTTATCTTCCGGCGTGGCTGACGCCATTTTGGATTTTTGATGAGAGCGGGGATTTTCGGACTGGGTCCGATATTAAGTGTACTTCCGGTGCTTACCCCAGTATCCCTGGTTTTGGCGGTTTTTTACGTTTTTTGGCCTGCCCTGGAGTGCCTGGACTACTAGCGCTATGAAAATAGATTGAACAAAGCTTTAAAGCACCAGTATAAGGAATAAAACTTGTCATGGCTTCAGTATTTTGCTCTGAAAGTTATATAAATATGCCGATTATGCTAGCAGTGCTTTTTCCCTAAAAGTGCCAAAAATATGCTCGTTTTCCCAAATTATACCAAAAAATGTGCTAGCACAATCGAGAAAAGCCTACTCTCAGACCCTGGGAACGAGGTTGGACTGGAGGGACTTACCCGTCTGAAATACGCTGGAGTAAAATGGAAAAGGTAACACCAATTTTTTTTCCGAGCCTTTGAATTTTCTTTGTATATTAGGAGATTAATGCATCACGTTCAGTTTGCTTTTCTCTCCTGAACGATAAAAATCCCGCGTTTATAGTTTGTCCAGTCTTTTTCTATGTGAAATGAGTAATTTCGTAATTATATTTTTTGGAAAGAAATGATGAGAAATATTAAGCAGCGACAAAATATTATTCAGTCAATATTTCATCTTAATTTCATCTCAATTTCATCTCCAACTAGTCAGTGGCTACAAAATCCCAGTGTAATCCCAATGCAGCCATTATAACTTAGACTTCGCTTAAATAATTGGCCCATACTGTCCACGACTGTGACTATACTGATGTACATCTCTTTGTTTTCGATTGTGATGTGTTTGAAGAGGTATGAAAAGACTGATAACTAATGGCTGAACATTGATTTTGTGGTTTGGAGATGGATGGTTGCAGCCCACTAGTTGATACCCGATTGAGGGCTGAGGGGATTATGTGGGTGGGGGGGTGGGGTGGGGAGCAGGCTGATAAGCGGGAGGAGCGAAGTTGGTAACCATTGGATAATTCCGGAAATGAGGACGATCACTCTCAAATGACTCAACCCACAATTTTATTTTCCTTTAAGAACAGTTTTAAAGGGTCCCTCTCAACCAGTGTGCTTTGCGGTCGCGTGTTATTGTTTTCACCCGGGGAACTCGGTCTCTCGTGGGGCTAATGTTTTGCCATACTTTCAAAATTGTAACTTGGGTCGTCTAACTGATTTTTTGTGGCCGCAATCCTGCAAAAAGTAGTTTTGAACTTCAAGCCACCATTTTC
Source organism: Desmophyllum pertusum (assembly GCA_029204205.1). NCBI lineage: Eukaryota > Metazoa > Cnidaria > Anthozoa > Scleractinia > Caryophylliidae > Desmophyllum > Desmophyllum pertusum. The sequence goes on along the minus strand of MU825452.1, from coordinate 227,947 downwards.
GCGGCCACCCGAAAATGGCCGCCGTAAGAATATCGGCGCGCAAAGCACACTGGTTGAGAGGGACCCTTAAATATTATATCCCGATGACAATTTTCTATATATCATTCCACGTCTGATCCCTTATGCCATTAGCACAGCTTTCTGTGTTCCTTGTCCCCACCAGACGGCTTTTGCTTCATGCTGTAGAGACAAAATTAAAACGAATCGCTGATCATTATCATGTGATAGGAAAAGATACTTAATTGAAAGGATAGATCAACCAGCGATTTTATTGAAAACCGCTGTAACTAAAAATAATAAAAGAGAGAAAAAAACAACAACTTATGAATGCAAAGGACCACACAACGTAGAAATCAATCGCTTGGCTACTGTTTGTTGCTGGATTTCTCTCATACTAGAAATGCGCGTGCCAGGCATCACTTGAAGTGTAACTGAACCAAACTGATTGTAAGGCTGGCACTACAGCAAAAGGGCAGGTTTTCTTCTTCAGGGCATAGCCCAGGAGGAAGACTATCCTGTTCCAGGCGTTCGGGTAGAGGGAGAGCGGAGCGGGGGGGGGGAGGGGGGGGGGGGGGGTGGAGACTCCCATATGAAAGTGACGGGGATGCTCGTGGGAAATTTCAAATTACACCCCTAAAAGGGACCAATCTGGGCGTGGCTCAAGCCTTTTTGACCCCTAAAAGATACCATTATACACAGTATGACAGTGGTTTTTTTTATTATTTCTTCGCGTGTGCAACCCTAAAAGATACCTTGATGGCTAAAAATATCGCCCGTTCTGTCCTGAAACACCCTAAGGTGGACCAAAATCCGTAATTTACACCCCTAAAAGGGACGGACGAGCATCCCCGTCACTTTCGTAGGGAGTCCCCCCCCCCCCCCCCCCCCCCCCCCCCCCCCCCGGGGGCTAGAAGAAGACAAGTACTGCTAGAAATACAGGCCAATAAGCGCGCCCTTTTGCCATAAATGCCAGCCTTACAACCAGTTTGGTTAGGTAAAAATACTCACGGCAGGGCTTTTTGCCGCATTCTCTTTCTGCATTTGAGTTCTTCCTACGCAAGGTGGGGAGTCTCCTTACATGTCCTTGTTCGTATCCTGATCCCTCCACCACAAGTTTTGTCACATCTTCCCCATTTCGACCATTTGGTGAACGCTGAGAAAAAAAAAACCCCATCAACTTACAGTAACATGTTCCATCAGTAGGGTTTAAGCTAAATTATCAGTTTTACCATGTTTGAAATTACTGAAGGTATTATGCTCATAACCATGCCTGGAAAATTGATGTTTCCGGATTCCCCCCTTACTGTGCGAATGAATACTTTGATTTAAGCTTGGATTTTCCTTTGCCAAAAATTGGTCTATTTTTTCCTGTATTTCTTTTATAGCTATTTTCACAAAGCTTTTCGGTTTGATCATTGTCAAAGTTAAAAAGTTTTCACGCTTTTTTAATTCGCACAATAATCCCGACGCTTACAAGATACAACATTGCGCCCTTGTGTGCTACATGTACACACAATGAATGGGTTAACGTTTCTGGCCAATTCTGAGCCCAATAGCCCTTATGCTTGTTTTACGCCAGACTAGCTAATTTCACCACCAAGCCTCGCGTTCGAAATATAAACGTGTAAATTTCACCATGAACGAATAGCCCACTTTCGTTATATTTAAATTCAGCTTGATAGCGAGGCTTAGAGGCACAAACAAAAGAAAGTAATTAAACATGCTTGTTTAATTATGGGTAGGGTAAATCTTTATTTAGGCAGGGTGGCCCATTCAGCTCTAGGCTGGTATCCATAGGGGCCCTGCGTCTAAAAAAATACATCATATTACAATTTAAGAATATTTCTTAAATCGTATCCTTTGTTTATTATCCTTTGTTTGTGTCCTCTTAACCTGCGATCAGGCGTTATTTTCCTTTTCTTTCTTTTCGCGGAGAACGAGAGCGCGGAGAGAGAGAGAGGAAAAGGAACGCCTGATACAATTATTTGCGGATTCGCTTTCCACCCACTTGTCAATGATCTGTCAAGCTGTCAATTTTTCAAAAATCTACGTTACAGTTCATGACATTTGTACACTTGCCGTTCTCTTGAAATTCGGTCTTCTGACCTTCTTTGCTTCAAGTGCATTTCTAACGGGCAAGATATGTTGTATTATGAGGAGCATTTTGAAGTAGAATAGAGCCTTCGACTGTGTGTTTTTGCCATCAATTTCATTCCGAAAACAGCACTGACTACGATTGCGTTACACGACAAAAAATTTGCATAATAACGTCCTAGACATGTCTAGTCAGTCGTTATGGTCGGAATGATTCCATGATTCCGTTTGGAAATTTGAATCAAATAACCATTTTTTAAGCGGAAAGCTTCAGCCGTTTTAAATGTAAGATCTTTATATTGGCTTAGTAATGATTCAGAAGAGTCCTTCCCTTCGCAAAAGGTGGTAGCGGAGTGGGAAAGTAGAAGGCCTTTCTTGTACTTTAATCGAGCGTGCACGCCGGATTGACAAGCCATATTAGGTACGCATGATTGACGGAAGTATTGTTTTTCGGACCAATCAGGAAAACATTCAGAATCTGAATGTTGTACATGAGATCCGGCAAGTAATTGTAGGAGGGCCTGATCGCAGGTTAGTGTCCTCTCAGCCTCGCAGCCTCGCTAGCAAGCGGAATTTAAAAATATCAAAAGTAGGCTATTCCCAAAGAACCAAAGATGAGCAAGCACTATGCACGTGCCAGAGGTTGAGAATAATTTCGCATTAAAACGAGGCTTGGTGGTGAATTTTTGAGGAACTGACGTAATCATACATAAGGCCAATTGAATCAATTTTGGATTTTTCATGCCCAATATTATAGGAGAATTCAGCCATTTTGAGCTCGGTTGAAGCAACAGTTGGGTGTAATTTCAACATAACAGGGCCCCTCTCTTAAATCCGCCACTGGTTTCTGATTGGTTTCGTGATGTCCACTTTGTAGTGGTTTCTTAAGCCTGGTTTCCATATGATCGCAACGATCGCAACGATCGCAAACGATTGCAATGATCGCAAGAGTGGTTTCCATATGATCGCAACGATCGTCGATCGTTGCGATCATATGGAAACCACTCTTGCGATCATTGCAATCGTTGCGACTGCGATCGTTGCGATCGTTGCGATCATATGGAAATCAGGGCCGGGTTGTTCAAAAGGTAGATAACGCTATCCACTGGATAAATCACTATCCAGTGGATAGCGTAGTTTGTTTTGTTAACACTTATCCACTGGATAGTGATTTATCCGTTGGATAGCGTTATCCACCCTTTGAACAACCGGGCCCAAGCTTTAGCAGTTATCAGCAGGAGCATATCACCCCGGAGACTCTATCTGTGCTAATTAATTACAACAGCGTAGTTACACCCTCGGCTATTTTTAGAATAGTTCTACCACGAAAAGATTTCCGTGTACTTTCGTGGACAATAGTGATAATTCATAGTGATGACAATCCGCCGTTCTAGTTCTTATTCTACATTCCTCTCGTCCATTCCTGATTTTTTAATCTGAAGCATGAATGACAACCTCGTCCTCGTGCTCTTGCGGTAAAAGTAATTGTAAAAAATAGCTCAAGGTTTAACTACGCCGTGTCGTACGCCCAATAAGGCCGGTGATATGCTCCTGCTATCAGTCAAAGAAATGGACTAACCACATTTCTTCGTATTGCATTTTCGTGGATCCTCCGATTTTCCACGGCAGTCTTTCCCGCCATTTGAAGGGGAAGGGTCGGTACAAGTGCGAGTTTTCTTTTGTTTGCCTCCACCACAGTTAACAGTGCAATCTGACCAATCTGACCACTGGCTCCAACCACCATTCACAGCTGGAAAAAGACACAAACATAGGTACGTATTGTGTGCAAAGGGTTTTTCAGTGCAGAGGGGTTAGTGATACATATTTTTGGTTACAATTCTGAGAAAGAGGTAGCAGAAAAATATACAACCAAACAGGCCAATTGGTTTCTTATGCCTTGCAGATGCCAAAAATACACGCCGGATCAGCAGACGCTCTGAAAGTGCAACCAGGTAACTACTTTTGTATTTTTAATCCAATGGAGCTCAAACTTTGCAACATAACAGACATTGCACCTCCAAACAAACGTATGATTTTGGTTTTTCGATTTTAACGGTTTTTGGCGGGAAAATGACGTCATACAGCTAACGTTAAAATTTTATTTTCACCTTATGACAAAATTAATGCCTGATTTGAAAAAAAATATTGAAGTTGAAACCATTTAAAATGTGAATAAATAATTTTAAAATGACACTTTTTTGAAAAGATATTGCATTTTGAAATTTGCCAAATTTCTAAAAATTAACAAAATGGCGGAAAATTCACAATTCAGATCTTCATATCTTTTAAACTAATTGAGGTTTTTCAATTGTTTTTTCACATTTGAATTTTTCTTGTCATGTTCTTTGAAATAGAGGAAATAGAGGAAAATGATGGAAAGCGTTTTGACTATCCATCCTGGACGGGATCTATCTTAGCCGAAGTTCAACAATCGAAGCCTATTTTGCACGTACATAATTCGCGATCTGAGTCATAGATTACCAGAAATTGGAACATTGATTTCTTCATTACTTACGTCCACAAGGGTTTTTATTGCATTCTCGAGACTCGTTCAGGTCCCCACTGCATAGTGCTCCACCATTAGACGGAGGAGGGTTGGTGCAAGTGCGGCTGCGCTGTTGTGATCCACCGCTGCATGTGACAGTGCAGGCTCCCCACAGTGACCAGTCAGACCAACCGCCATCAACTGCGTTACCATGGTTACCAAATGAAACTAGTAAGTGGCTAATCGACCTTGAAACTTATAAAATATACCACACGTATTTCCTCTAGGGGCTTATTAGGGAGTTTAAGATCCCAACACGGTCACACCGATGACAACGTTGACTGAAAAAAACTAGTTTATATTTTAATTGAGAATCTCGGGATAATCCAGACCTATTCAGTTTGTCCGCTATTGGTGTCAGAGCTATCCTCAGCTGAATATGCAAAGACTGCGATCAATTCACCGTTGCGGTTCTCGTTCTCCAGAAACGCAGACTTTAGGTCATTTTCTTCTAGATTTTGATTGTGTACAACAGTTTGGAGGCTGAATAAGTTATGGTCAAGAACTTTCAACCTCTCAGGGTTCTCATCAGGACATGATAATCAATGATAGACTTTTTTAGGTCATTCAGCGAATTAAACTTTTGTTTTGCAACGTTCTCATTGTCGTTGCCGTTTTCTTACATCCTCCAACTTTAGGTCTCATAAAAGAGGAGGGATTGGGTGGGGGGGGGGGGGGGGGGGAAGGAGGGGGTGCTATTAAATATTTACAAGTCGCAGTTTCATGCTTTAGTTACCTGCGATTTTCACCGTCAATACAAGCTTTCGTACATTATATGACAGATACGGTACCTTCATTCTATACAAAGGGGATGATAGCTAGACTAAACGTGGAAAACGAATGGTTGCCACGCTCGTTTGCAAGAAATCGACCATGCAAGCTAAGCCCTAAAGAAAAAAGCCGCCATGTTTTGAATGAGAGCGCAAAATTATGGGCGGTAAGGCCGGATACGCAATGCCATACAAGGGAATCACTTTAACATGTACTCAGATTAGAAAAAACCTACCAGGGCATGCGTCCTCATTGCATGGCTGCCTCTGAAAAGGCAAACCAACACAGTCGTTTCCTTGTGCCGATGGTGGTGGATTTGTGCATGTACGGATTCGATTTTGGATGCCACCTCCACAACTTACAGGACAGTCGCTCCAGTCTCCCCAATCTCCCCAGCCGCCATCCACTCTTCCTGTATGTGAGAATGAACATCAAGAAATTAAAACAGACACTCTAGGGGGGGGGGGGGGGGGGAGAGTTGAAATTAAATGGACAGTCCTCAATTGACTGTCGAAAATCAATTTAAAGTCAGAAAACGCAAAACGTCTAAGGAATCACGTGTTACACGTTTTAACCAATCAGAGCAAACATGCTGTGTTTCAACCAATCAGGACCGAGCAAAACCAACCTTAGTCATAAATTGACTTACGCGCTTGGCACGGGTTTTACGTTGTCGCTTCGAGTTCTGATTGGATCATTGCGTTTGTTGTGAATTGTGATTCGCCATATGCATATATGACCATAAGCTCCCACGAATCTCCTGTAACTCAGTGGTAGAGCGTCCGACCAGTGTTCCCGGGGGGGGGGGGGGGGTACTGAACAAAGTTTTTATACGGGGAGGCTCCGCCCCGAGATCCAAACTCTTACCCTTTTATATACCATCTTTGACTGAAAAGGTAACTTTTTAATATACCTTCCATAGAAAATGGTACCCCTTTCCCATACCTACAGTTGAAACGGCTGCATCCCTTTTACGACTATTACTAAACTTTTCGCTTGAGTAGCCCCTTAAAATACCCCCCCCCCCCCCCTCCCCCGGGGCCGGTGTGCGGAAGGTCATAGGTTCGACTCCTGTTAGCAGAACTCGGAATTCTCAGTTTCCGAGTCAGCTTATGTCACCGACTGAATAATATCTTTCTCATATGTGATTACTTTGCGTTTGGGTTTGCGTTTGGGTTTAGGACACAGTCATACGATAACACAAGTAACTAACCTTGAACCATTGTGCAGCATCTGATCCGAGTTAGACAGTCAATTGTGGAACATTTTGTTTTATAAATTCCCTTCATGAACGTGTCATCTGGACACTGCTTTGTTCCATCTGCTGTAAAATCCACATTAACCTCTGTGCAGGATCCGTCTTCATCTGGATGAGTTGATGGTTTACAGCATTGACCCATGCCGATATCAGCTAAGAAATTTCGCCCAACGGTGAAAAATCCGTGGAAGAGATAGCCCTTGCGCTGACATGTGGCCCACGAGTCTTGTCTAATTAGAGAAAATTGAATCAAATCCTATATAAAAATTATACATAAATCGAATTCCCGTTAGCGTCCACTTGCATACAAACAGTAGTAAGCAGTAGTGAAATTTCCATCCCGGTAGGGGGGGGGGGGGGGGGGAAGGAAACCCCTAAGTAAGCTATATACCGTAAAAGCTCTATTAAGCCTCCGGGGGGGCTTATTTAATTTCAGGCCTGAAGAAGGGGGCTTATTAGAGAGGGGGGGAGGGCTTATTTCAAATCATAAATTTTCAAGAAAATTCACAATAATTTTTCAAACTTTACTATTACACCACTAACTAAAACAAAACAAGAAATGGGTTATGTATGACCGTCTTACAAAGGAAAAGTCATTTATACCCTAACTCGACGATAGTTCTGGAAATTAAAGACCACGTTTCAATACAAAGTGACTGAAACGCCAGAAAATATTGCTGAAAAGTCATTTACATCAGCCTGACGGAAGGAGTGGGGGGGGGGGGGGGGGCTTAATAGAGAGGGGGCTTATTACAAAATCTAACATCCATAGGGGGGGGCTTAATAGAGAGGGGGATTTAATAGAGAGGAAGGGCTAGATAGAGCTTTTACGGTAGGTATGTGCCTATATGCCCAAAGGGTATAGTTTTTTGGGCCGTTCGGGCGGCACACCCCTGGGGGGGGGGGGATTCCATTCAAGTACTTTACAATTATAAATACAGATAAAAATACTACTAACTAAGTAACAAGCTAACTACAAGTAACAAAATTAACAAAAGATCTGCTTTTATACAAGGATGCCGTGTGAAAATCAAAATAATTAAATGAGTTGGCTCTAAAATCTGACCTTGACAAAGCAGTCCACCATTCATTCCAGTAACAGTCATTTCCTTCCTGAGAATATGGCAGCTTAACAGCGCAGCATCTAGCGGCCTTTATAACGCCTGGTCCAGTTTCCACCAGAGCTCCATACCCTGCACTACTCAGTCCATTCACATAGGACACGTTATTTTCACACTGGGACATGGAATCGCCCGCTATTGCAAACGTACTGGTCCAGTCTGGTTCAGTACATTGCTGACTTCTGGCAGAATTGGACCAGAATAGCAAACAGGAACGGGACGATGACAAGGAATCGCATGCTTTTTTCAATCTGAAATCTTTAAACATTAGCAATACATTTTAGAACCGAAGAAAAGGAAGGAATAGTAAAGATCAGAGGTATAGACCTCTGTAAAGATTTAATAGTATCACCAACATTGACTTAGCTGAAATGCTGTTTTTTTTCTCGAGGAAAGAGAGCCTATAGATTCACCCTGGCTGAAAAATTTCCCTTGTTATCGAATATTTTAACAGCAAAATTCCTTGCTCGATTAATACTTCAATAATTTGTACAGTTATTGGGTAAATAATCGGTTTAGTGGTCGAGGAATTAAATTTCCTTGTAGCTTGTGCCACATAACACTCCGCGAGCGGCCCACGCTCCACGTCCCCTTCGTGAGAAGCTCGCAGTAGCCACGCGCGATTTTTGAGTGGCTTATTCGCTGGCTACATAATGGCCGTTTTTCCTGTGTTAATTATACCAAAAAAATAATGATCTCAACAGTAAAGTGACCATTTGAGTATTATCGTGAGAAGTGGCTTCAGGGTCTCTCTTTTGTGAGCCTGGAAGATGAAAGAGAGATCGTCGACAGATTGGCCGCGAATATATCTTAACAATGGTATTATGAAGAAGTCAGTGTGAAGTAACCGGGCATTGATGAGCCAGCGAACATTTCTAAGCGCTGACTTACTGAGCATTATCAAAAATTGTTTTCATCAGTTATAAACCGTGAATGGCATGAAGACTATTTGGCTGTCGTTCTCTAGGGGGGGATTATCTATTGTAAAGGACCCTTTTCAAAATTGATCCTGTTCGCTACTATACATTTGCATCAGTAGAGAGACTGGAAGTGCTCGCGTTGCAGTTGAAATTCTATGAAAACACATTCAGTGCTTTTTTTCCGATCAAGTCGCAATAAAACTCGGGTTGTATAACATGACAGTGAAAGATTCCGATAAGTAAAAGCAACTAACATAACTGATGTATTTACAGAAAATAAAACTTAAACGCTTCGCAGAACTCGATCGATATTGATAGATTTTTGGATCTTAAATTTGGGAAAATTATACTGAAATGAGAATCGGAGGAGAATCGTAACATTTCAGTTTCTCAATCCTAGCGGGATAGTTTAGGATCCTTGCAGCGGCGGACTGTCCAAAACATTTTCACTAGACTGTGAGAAGTCCTTATTTTTCGGCTCTATCTAGCGAACGCGAAAATAAAATAGCGCGCGCGATCTACGAGCGACGTGGGTGAAACGAGTAACACCCGCGCGGCGCCCACGCGGCGTGGCCCTCGCAGTCTGAGAGCTCCGCCCTCGAATAAACAACAACGCGGCGATTATTCGAAATAGTCGAAGTACTTTGAGCGCCTTCTCCGATAAAACGCCGACCTCGAATCTAAGCGCCGCATTAAAATATCGAAAAAATCTACTGAATGAGCCGCGGTTCTCTCCTCGTTATATTCTCGTCTAGTAAAATATTCCGACTAAAAACTGATCAGCCCGGCCATCGCTCAATTCCTTTGTCTTACGCAGAACAAGAAACTTTTGCAAATATTTCGTAGTTATCTCGCTTCGACACTGTGCGAGCGAATTGAACTAACGGACAATGATAACACGGATATAAACGGTGTACTGAAATATATCGAAAACTACGTCCTGATATGGTGACTCATCGAAAGTAACAATAGAGAAGCGAAACCGCGAGGTAACGACCTAAAGCTGTAGCAATGATTCATACATGCATAAACTTTATTTCACCTCGAATTTACAGTGTAGCTGAAGAAGCGGCTAACATCTTCGAGAATAAGGCAAAACAAACAAACCAAAAATTACAAAAACAATATAAAATTACATCAACGTGGAATGAGGAAAACAAATACGCTACATTCTGCTGGTGCACCTTTCCGAAGAATTGAGCCCGAGGGTGTGTCATGTTCAAGCTGTGAATTGACATAAAAACCGACTGAATAACCAATAGAAGGAAGTAAAACTTTACTCCAATGGCATCGGCGACCTTGAACTTAGAAATGTCCGTAGACACCGATCTACTACGTCAAACACCTGATGAAACACCATTTTAGCTACGGCGTGCGTGCGCGGACTACTTTGTTGCGGTTCATTGCGTAACCCTTCCACTCGCTCACTCTTAATTTTTATTTTGCAGCCGGAATACAGAAAACCAAACACCACATGATCATGAAGTACTGTTCAATATTGAGCCTTGTTTGACTGGTTTCATCAACAGGCAAACAAAGTTAGAACTGTAACAACTAAACTCAGAGTTTTGTCGCTATAAAGAACTGAATGAACATTGCTTGGCCCAATTTCATGGTACGCGTTATTAACCTGAGGTTGCGCCCAACACTAAACGTCTGCTAAATCCGGAAGTAAGAACCCTGGTGTTTACTTTGGGAACTTTAAGGCATGTATCATATTGTAAAATGGGCGAATAGAGAATTTATCTTACCTCTGAAGCTTGGCTGGATTAATATTCAATATTGCTTGGCTGAGTAGAAACGTGTGAGTGACCAAACAGTGTAAGTTGTCCATATAAGCGCAAATTAGAAGTATAAACAAACTTAAAAGAATGGGCAATAAATTGAATAGAGAGCTTAAGCACAGACGATTTTGTGTATTTGCATATAATTGAAGCCGTCCCATTCTTTAATTTTATGGCTTACCTCAAGTTTCTAAAGAACTGGTACTAATTAACTGTTTACTGATCTTTACTGTTTGGCTGTAAAAGTTGAGATTTGAGACGCTAGCTTCCAGGAATTTTCATATCAATTTTTCATGCAGACTTTTCGGTTTCGAACGCGGTCCAGACCAAACCAGTCAGTAGTTGTTGTTTTTTAAGATAGTAACGCAAAAAATGGGTGGAGTCTAAGAGGCAAATAGACTCCAATTATTAGAGGTACAAGAGCCCGTCAAAACTATAAAACTACTTTCGGAACACAATCAAAAGTTTGCGGAACAATTGGAGGATTAAGGTGGATTTCCACTGTCACGTAATTTCACGTACATGCACGTCAACGGCCGTGAATTTAACGGCCTTATCGTGCGTAAAATAAAATGAGAAATCGTATGGACGGCATGCGTCTGCGGAAAAAGTTAAACGTGGTTTAACTTTTTCCGCAGACGTAAGCCGTGTGTCAGCATTTTCTCTATTTGTTTAAGCACGTAAATTCACGCCCCTTCGTAACATTATTTATAATTACGTGACTGTAAATCCACCTTAATCGCACGTCACCTAGTTTTTAAAATCATCAACTTGAAGGTGAAAAAGGTAAATCAACCGCCGGCGCCATAGCAAATTTGGAAAAGCTGACGTTTCGAGTGTTAGTCCTTCGTTGGAGCAAATTTCGTTCATGGCGGTTTCAAGTCAGCAAAACATTTGCTATTCAGTTCACTTGCATAACTGCAGTGTTTATTAAAATCCCGGCGAAAAATCTAATTAGAGAGCTTAAGTACAGAATGACGCTGTTTTTAGCCATAATGAACTTTAAAGGACAATGAATAACAAATGTAAATTATTACAAGATAGGTAGTGTTATATATAGAAATGAAAGTGTGAAATTACATTAGAATAAACTAAGGTGTGGAAACAAAAGAATGTGCATAACTAAGTGAAAAGTCTCGCGGGAATGGAGTCCTTTTGAGTGTTTAAGGTCGGTCTCTTTTTCTTAATTAGGAGCATCTCATAATTAAGGCACTCAAACTTTCCACGACATTTCTTTAAGATGGCAAATTGCTCCCGAAGATTGGTCGGCTTTTGATTGTGTTTCTAACTATGGTTTCTCCTTGAGGTGTTTACCGATCACAGAGTATCTATGCTCCTCAATGCGCAGGTGGAGGTGGCGGCTCGTGTAGCCTATATAATTTGCATCGCACAAATTACATTTAAATTCATATACAACGCATTGTTGGTTTACTAAGGAGGGCTTTGTTTCCGTAACTTTCAAGTCTTCTGCAATTTTCCTGCTTGTGAAGACTGGTTGTAACTCACGATCGATTTTCTTTCCAAGGTCGCGTAGGTCTCTGCGTACGGAGTCGGCTGATTTCTGGTCTTTGAAGGGCAAGGTGATGCGCACAGGGCTGTCCATTGGGCGAGTTTTGGTTCTGGTACAGAATGACGCTGTTTTTAGCCATAATGAACTTTAAAGGACAATGAATAAGAGCTTTTTGATTCATCGGACGGCCGAACCGGAAACCACTTTCACCCCCACTAATGAATTGGAAATCCTTCATGTTAGCATTTACAACTTGATGTTTACGGACGTAAAGTCGATAATACGCGCCAAAAAAGAGATCAGAATTGCGAAAAAAAAGAGAAAGACTTGTGGTTGCCGTCCGTGGCTCAAAAACCGCGTCTGTGCTTAAGCTCTTTATTGTTCCAAAAAGCTCTTATTCATTGTCCTTTAAAGTTCATTATGGCTAAAACAGCGTCATTCTGTACCAGAACCAAAACTCGCCCATGATGGACAGCCCTGTGCGCATCACCTTGCCCTTCAAAGACCAGAAATCAGCCGACTCCGTACGCAGAGACCTACGCGACCTTGGAAAGAAAATCGATCGTGAGTTACAACCAGTCTTCACAAGCAGAAAAATTTAAGAAGACTTGAAAGTTACGGAAACAAAGCCCTCCTTAGTAAACCAACAATGCGTTGTATATGAATTTAAATGTAATTTGTGCGATGCAAATTATATAGGCTACACGAGCCGCCACCTCCACCTCACCTGCGCATTGAGGAGCATAGATTACTCTGTGATCGGTAAACACCTCAAGGAGAAACCATAGTTAGAAACACAATCAAAAGCCGACCAATCTTCGGGAGCAATTTGCCATCTTAAAGAAATGCCGTGGAAAAGTTTGAGTGCCTTAATTGAAGGGCTGAGGGCATAACCAGCCTATATTGATTTTTAGGACCTTTTTTTTTTCCCTAAGATTTGCCGCGTTTTTGGAATGTGACCTAAAAATTAGTTACCAAACATTTCCCAGTTATTTTTTCGCTAGTTTCTCCTTCGTTTTCGAGAAATAACGTGTTGACAAACATTCATTTCTACGGCGGTTACGCTTTGTAAAGAAACCCTTTGTTTCTTTGAACAATGAAGATCAGTCAAACGGTAAAATGCCGTCGTTACAGGGATTTTCTATTTACGTTACGTTATCAGTCAACGGTAAAATGCCCGTCGTTACAGGGATTTTTCTATTTACGTTACGTTGTTTCAGCGACTCTCCCTCCCCTCCCCCCCCCCCCCCCCCCCCCAAATCAATGTTGCGCGTTGCGCGTCATTTGCAGACAAGACCTTATTTTCACAGGATTGAATTGCTAGGCTCCAACATTGATAGGGGGAGGGGGGACTGTAAAACAGTGTTTTTACTTCACGGTGTGATGTTCTTTTGTAGCATCAGTTAGGTCAGGTAAACGATCAATTCTTATTTAGTTTCTATCTCCATTGCCGCTGCAACAACCTAAATATTTTGATAACTCACAACGCTGAAAGGGGCAGTGATTTCATTAGTAAATCATTGTAACAACGGCCATTTTACCGTTTCACTGATCTTCATTGTTCAAAGAAACAAAGGTTTTTTTAACAAAGCGTTACCGCCATTAAAACGAATGTTTGTCAACACGTTATTTCTCGAAAACGAAGGAGAAACTAGCGAAAAAAATAACGGGAAATGTTTGGTAACTAATTTTTAGGTCACATTTCCAAAAACGCGGCCAATCTTAGGGAAAAAAAAAGTCCTAAAAATCAATATAGGCTGGTTATGCCCTCAGCCCTTCAATTATGAGATGCTCCTAATTAAGAAAAAGAGACCGACCTTAAACACTCAAAAGGACTCCATTCCCGCGAGACTTTTCACTTAGTTATGCACATTCTTTTGTTTCCACACCTTAGTTTATTCTAATGTAATTTCACACTTTCATTTCTATATATAACACTACCTATCTTTGTAATAATTTACATTTGTTATTCATTGTCCTTTAAAGTTCATTATGGCTAAAACAGCGTCATTCTGCTCTCTAATTAGATTTTTCGCCGGGATTTTAATAACACTGCAGTTATGCAAGTGAACTGAAATAGCAAATGTTATGCTGACTTGAAACCGCCATGAACGAAATTTGCTCCAACGAAGGACTAACACTCGAAACGTCAGCTTTCCAAATTTGCTATGGCGCCGGCGGTTGATTTACCTTTTTCACCTTCAAGTTGATGATTTTAAAAACTAGGTGACGTGCGATTAAGGTGGATTTACAGTCCACGTAATTATAAATAATGTTACGAAGGGGCGTGAATTTACGTGCTTAAACAAAATAGAGAAAATGATGATAGACGGCTTACGTCTGCAGAAAAAGTTAAACCACGTTTAACTTTTTCCGCAGACGCATGCCGTCCATACGATTTATCATTTTATTTTACGCACGATAAGGCCGTTAAATTCACGGCCGTTGACGTGCATGTACGTAAAAACTACGTGACAGTGGAAATCCACCTTAATCCTCCAATTGTTCCGCAAACTTTTGATTGTGTTCCTAAAGTAGTTTTTTGACGGGCTCTTGTACCTGTAATAATTGGAGTCTATTTGCCTCTTAGACTCCACCCATTTTTTGGCGTTACTATCTTAAAAAACAACAACTACTGACTGGCTTGGTCTGGACCGCGTTCGAAACCGAAAAGTCTGCATGAAAAATTGATATGAAAATTCCTGGAAGCTAGCGTCTCAAATCTCAACTTTTACAGCCAAACAGTAAAGATCAGTAAACAGTTTAATTAGTACCAGTTCTTTAGAAACTTGAGGTAAGCCATAAAATTAAAGAATGGGACGGCTTCAATTATATGCAAATACACAAAATCGTCTGTGCTTAAGCTCTCTATTCAACATTTATTGCCCATTCTTTTAAGTTTGTTTATACTTCTAATTTGCGCTTATATGGACAACTTACCCTGTTTGGTCACTCACACGTTTCTACTCAGCCAAGCAATATTGAATATTAATCCAGCCAAGCTTCAGAGGTAAGATAAATTCTCTGTTCGCCCATTTTACAATATGATACATGCCTTAAAGTTTCCAAAGTAAACACCAGGGTTCTTACTTCCGGCTTTAGCAGACGTTTAGTGTTGGGCGCAACCTCAGGTTAAATAACGCGTACCATGAAATTGGGCCAAGCAATGTTCATTCAGTTCTTTATAGCGACAAAACTCTGAGTTAGTTGTTACAGTTCTAACTTTGTTTGCCTGTTGATGAAACCAGTCAAACAAGGCTCAATATTGAACAGTACTTCATGATCATGTGGTGTTTGGTTTTCTGTATTCCGGCTGCAAAATAAAAATTAAGAGTGAGCGAGTGAAAGGGTTACGCAATGAAACCGCAACAAAGTAGTCCGCGCACGCACGCCGTAGGTAAAATGGTGTTTCATCAGGTGTTTGACGTAGTAGATCGGTGTCTACGGACATTTTCTAAAGTTCAAGGTCACCGAAGCCATTGGAGTAAAGTTTTATTTCCTTCTGTTGGTTATTCAGTCGGTTTTTATGTCAATTCACAGCTTGAACATGACACACCCTCGGGCTCAATTCTTCGGAAAGGTGCACCAGCAGAATGTAGCGTATTTGTTTTCCTCATTCCACGTTGATGTAAATTTTTTTTTGTAATTTTTGGTTTGTTTGTTTTGCCTTATTCTCGAAGATGTTAGCCGCTTCTTCAGCTACACTGTAAATTCGAGGTGAAATAAAGTTTATGCATGTATGAATCATTGCTACAGCTTTAGGTCGTTACCTCGCGGTTCCCTTCTCTATTGTAACTTTCGATGAGTCACCATATCAGGACGTAGTTTCGATATATTTCAGTACACCGTTTATATCCGTGTTAACATTGTCCGTTAGTTCAATTCGCTCGCACAGTGTCGAAGCGAGATAACTACGAATATTTGCAAAGTTTCTTGTTCTTCGTAAGACAAAGGAATTGAGCGATGGCCGGGCTGATCAGTTTTAGGTCGGAATATTAACTCGTGGTTATTATTATAACTGGAAAGCCTTACTAGACGAGAATATAACGAGGAGAGAACCGCGGCTCATTCAGTAGATTGATTTTTGTTGCGGCGCTTAGATTCGAGGTCGGCGTTTTATCGGAGAAGGCGCTCAAAGTACTTCGACTACTTCGAATAATCGCCGCGTTGTTGTTTATTCGAGGGCGGAGCTCTCAGACTGCGAGGGCCACGCCGCGTGGGCGCCGCGCGGGTGTTACTCGTTTCACCCGCGTCGCTCGTAGATCGCGCGCTATTTTATTTTCGGCGTTCGCTAGATAGAGCCGAAAAATAAGGACTTCTCACAGTCTAGTGAAAATGTTTGGACAGTCCGACGCTGCAAGGATCTTAAACTATCCCGCTAGGATTGAGAAACTGAAATGTTTCGATTCTCCTCCGATTCTCATTTTAGTATAATTTTCCCAAATTTAAGATCCAAAAATCTATCAATATCGATCGGAGTTCTGCGAAGCGTTAAGTTCTATTTTCTGTAAATACATCAGTTATGTTAGTTGCTTTTACTTATCGGAATCTTTCACTGTCATGTTATATAAATCTTTGCGACTTGATCGGAAAAAAAGCAAAATGTTGTTATTGTATCATTCAGTAGATATGGCCGTCAACTGTGGTTTTCTGTTGCTGGTTTGGTTTCTCTGATAGCGGCTGTAAGTATATTTCAGTTTATTCTCCTCAGTTCTACTCATTCATTCATTCATTCATTCATTCATTCATTAGTTCCACAATTATCAATACAGTTCAATTCACATTCTTCACTGTCTTACAACTCTGTTTCTGTAAATTACATTCTTCATATTTATCAAGATTAGATAAATAATACATTTATCTGGCAAGTAAAATTAACACAGTTTTAGTTATACACCTTTCCATTTGTGCCCTTCTATCCCCATCATCCTTTCCAAGCTGGCTAGTGTATTTTGAGCAAAATCATATTAGTGACGAAGACTTTACAACTTCCAAATGATAAATTAACCTAGGGAAAACTTTGCAGTACACACATGTACGCGTTGCGTACCTATTTTTAGTACCGCTGGTCCCAGCCCATTGTAAAGAACGAAGAAATTCTGCTGAAAGGGAAAATATACATTATTTCTATATTTTTTTCACAAATCTGATCGCATGGAGTAGTTAAGAGTACTTATAAACGCAAGTACATAGAGCTAATAGATCACGTGACGCGGGCTCGTTTAGTTATCGATCCGTAGAAGCTCAGAGCAGATGATTTATTTTAATACACAAGAGCAAACTTTTTAACGCGTCAGTTCTTATTACTTAGTTTATTATTGTCTAAATTAAACTCCTTTCTCTCTATTGTTTTCAGTTGCTGTTTCAAGAGCACAAGGCAAGTTGTGTGAGCTTTGCATGAACTTTTATGATCAGTGTATTTGGGTAAACATTTAGTAATTTTGGAGTAATTGGTGAATTTAATTTTGTGGAGGCGGTGTGGCCGAGTGGTTTAGGGAGCTGGATCGATTCCATCCTGCCACTAGCTGGATCAGTTTGTCCTTGGTAGTCCGGCCCGAGTTCAACTCGTCAGTCGCGCTTTGTAAATAGCCAACTGGAACGCCTCCCAACCAGTTGGGATTCTTAACAGTTTATAGTTCAATTTACAATCTTTGTTTGTTTGATTTATAGTGTCCACAATTAGCACAGCTGTGCTATTAAAAAATCTACTGACACTTAAATAAAGTTGCTTATTTTATTTATTATAGTTTACTCTGATCCTGCAGCTAATTTCCTTTACCATTTACGAAAAAAATCCGGAAATTTCGGTTCATGGGAATGTAAATGGCAGCATTTTTGCCAATTTCTTGTTTAAAAAGCTAACAATTAACTCAAGAACCAAACACTAACAGAACACAGTTTGGAATAAGAATGAACGTAATGATAGCCGTTAATTTTTAAAATTGTTTTTTCCGCATTTCTATGTCAATTTACAATGTTTTTGTAACACAACATATATAGTTAAGAATACTGGCAGGGGGCTAACCAGTTGAGTGAGGCTAATCAGTTGGCTGAACATTCCAGCAACTGTTACTTAGAAGGGACATAAAGAAACTCTCAACTTTCCCTTGCAAAAAGAGAAAATGAATTATATGAAGTACATTGTATGGTTACTGATTTGACTTGTCGCTGTACTGTGTCTGTTGTAGGACCCCCTCTTGCAGGTGAGCGATGTGAAAAAGGATGGCGCCTTTATGGTGGAAACTGCTATTTCCGAGAAAACAACAAGAGAGAAACTTGGCAAGGCGCCCAAGACGTCTGTGCCAAAAAACAAGCCAATTTGGTAACGGTGAATGATGCAGATGAGCAGAAGTTTGTCGCTGGTATTGTGGGGAATAGAGGGAGCTGGTGCGGCTTGAATAACCAAGACAACAAGAACGAGTTCAAGTGGGTCAGCGGTGAACAGAGTGGCTATACCTTGTGGGCCCCAAAAGAACCTAGTAAAAGCAAGAAGAAGCGCTGCGCTCATATTCTGTCTGCAAAGAAAGACAATAAATGGGAAATGTCCAAGTGTGCAAGTAAATACAGATTCATTTGCGAGAAAGGTAGGTCCGGGATCTATAATTATTTAATAAATTACAATTTTTTTGTTGCCCCATTTCAGACATGTCAGACCATGTGATGTTCTAGAGAATTGTTTCTTTCAAATTGAATCATTTTAACTTGTATATGATTACTTTTAGATATATAAAGGAACAATTCTCTAGAGAACATCACGTGATCTGAATACAAGGCTAAATGTTTAATGGGTCTATTGCATGGTATTCTATGGAAACCGAGAGAATATTTCACGTGAAATTAATATTATTTGGTATACAACCAGCCTTTTGATATTATCCTATAAATAAAAGTGTATAACAAAGTGATGGCTTCGACCGAAGATTTCCGAAACACTTTCCGAAGATTACTCGAAAGTCATTTCAATGTTTCGATCAATCAATTTCCTGCCGATTATGCAACAACTTTCCGATCTTCTAATTGGCTATAATATTCATGGCATGGGATAAATACTGATATAAACACCTTAAGTTAATGATAAATCTAATAGATACTAATGAGTATAATTTGATTATATTTTCTTGTTCAGGTGCGGGACCTTTACAACGTGTGCTAGTAAGCCGTGTAAAAATGGAGGCTCATGCAGTGAACAAGGCAAAGGATATAAGTGTCAGTGTACAGACAAGTTTACAGGGGACAAGTGTGAAACAGAAATAGGTAATAACAGAGGGCTATAACTAGTTATAGACCTACCTCTGGTAATAAATATGACTTTAATATGAATATGACGTAAACTGACTGTAGGATAAAAGTTAATCTGACAACAAAATACAACAGGCGGCTCGTGTTTTCTAAATTTCTCTCGTGTTCTCAAATTCCCGGAGAACTTTACATGCAGGAGTTATATTTTGGTAATATTCTATATCATCTACAGACTCAAAAAGTGATATGCAATAAAGCTAGAGCGTGGATGATATACAAAAAGGCTGGTAATTAAGCAAATATTTACAAATGAAAAACAAAAGAAATGAGGCGATACTCAAAAGAAAAGGCTTAGTTCTCTGCTGGATTTTAAAGAAATAAGACATTCCCGAGAAACAGGAAATTCACATGTGCACATGAGAGACATAATATGTCAGCTTGGGAAAACTTTGAAGTTCGTGTGCAAGGGTTTATATATGCAAATATTTTAATATGTTAAGATAGCACCAACAAATAAATTTCGCTTTTGAATGTCTACTTATAAAACGAGGCTTGTGTCCTTCAGAGGGACACAAATATGGCCGCCATAAAATTGCACAAGAAGTAGAGTAGATTCTATCGTCAATATCATTAGCTTTCACTTCAAATCTGTTTAGACATCACTTCTGAATTATTATCACGTCTGAAAATTTAAAAATGATATAAAAATATCCGTTTTTTGTGACGGTTCAGAAACAAGTTCATCCGGGACATCACAACTTTCAAATAGCTTTATTTCCAAAAGGAATCACTAGATCGATACCAAACTTTGCATAGAGATTAATGATTTCCATGTCTAGAAGATATAAAAAGAATAGCTTTGTAAGGATTAACAGTTTAGATTTTAGAATTTTGATACGTCAGATGAAAACAAAGAATACTGATAATGATGTGTCCCTCTGCCCGTGATTCCTTAAGGTAAACACTCATTAAACGATTAAAATGATAATATATTGTTTTCGTAGTTGCCGATCCTTGTGATCCCAATCCTTGTTTGAATGGAGGGACGTGTTCTGCTAACAACAATGGCTACATCTGTCAGTGTCCAGACAAGTTTACTGGTGATCGCTGTGAACAGGGTGAGTGATCAGCTTAAAAATCCTCCTTTCTGATTGCCATATGTTCCTTTTAAAATCAGTTGTGAGAATTTGGTGTTGCATCAGACTAGAGTATCCCCAAATTGATGATTGTCTTTATTTTCGTCACCTGCCTACCTCTGAGTGTTTTGATTTTTCCGCCGGCAAATTATCTCTTTGCACGCATTGCATGCCTATGTTTTTGGTGGATATAATGAACTGACGTTTGTCCTTAGCTTTGGATCCTTGCATCATAAACCCTTGCCAGAACGAAGGAAAATGTCACGACTTGGGAAACATGCAGTTCTACTGTCAGTGCGAGAGGGAATTTACTGGAACAAACTGCGAGAAAGGTTGGTAACGAAAGAAGTACAGTAGACCGCTTGTAGTCTAAATCATTTTGTTGTGACACGAAAGGAGCAACTGGGGCGAGGGTTTGAGACGAGAAGGGATTGGGCGAGACAAGGTGCAGTGTATAAAGACCTATAAACCATGATCAGTTTTTTAGCACATTGACCCAGCATCAGTCTCAGTTATAGCTGAATTGATCAAAAGTTAGAGCGGTTTTCAATATTGAGTGCCAAAGCAATTATAAGAGTACTAAAGTCATGACGTCACATTGAAATTAAATTTGCGAAATTATGACATTTGATCAGCTATTCAGAGGAAGCATGCCAAAAAACGTCCACTTGCCAGAAATTAGCTCTCCATTGCAATTTGCGGCCGAGATATGAGCACTTCAGGTTTTAATTTCTCCATACAAACCCTTCTAATTTTGCGTCTGTTCCTTCATTCAGTTTAGAAAAGGCGCAAAATTAGAGAGATTTGTATGGGACGATACCAAACTTTGAACCTCTGTATCTCGGCCGCAAATTGCAATGGAGAGCTAATTTTTGGCAAGTGGACGTTTTTTGGCATACTTCCTCTAAATAGCTGATCAAATTTCATAATTTCGTAAATTTGAAAATTTGTGACGTCACACTTTACCAATCACAACAAACGTATTATAAGCAACACAATTAACTAATGAGAGCGCAAAGCAATTGCAAAATACACGTAACTGTGACCATGCAAGTCGTGATTGGTTTTGGTTTTGCATCTGATTGGTTAAGAAAGTGGCGCGAAATCACAGAGCATGTGAAACAAAACCAAGGCAAAAATGGTTAAAATGTTAATGATTCATATTCACATTTCTCAGTGAACTGTAAAGTACTGCCATGCAAGAATGGAGGAACGTGTTTGGATATAGACAACAGATCATTCTGCAAGTGCATCTCTGGTTTTACTGGAGCTACATGCCAAGGCGGTAGGTATTGAGAAGGTTTTATTGACTATATCCCTCCTTCAGCAAGAGAGGACGAGAGAGAGAGAAAGAATACCGGGGGGGTGGGGGGGGGGGGGTACTTGACACATGTTTGGGTATTAGGGGTGCCGCTGAGGGTTCGCAAACCTGACCATGTTTAGGGAAAATAAACAATAAAAACCCCTAAAATACCTACCCTGTGTAGGGCAACATCCTCTATTTTAGGACCCTGTTTAGGTTGCAATTTAGCGAATCCCGTTTTACTGATACGCGGCAAACGTCTCCGATCTCTAAATACTGTATAAACCATATTTTACGACGACAATCGTGCTACCATACCCTGTTTAGGACAGACTCGCATGGAATTATATACCCTGTTCAGGACAGAGAGGCCAAAACCCATACCCTGTCCAGCGGCACACGTCCCCGTATAGTCCACATAAGGGAGTACCCCCCCCCCCCGGAAAGAATACCCACATGCCTTAACCCCGGGACAAACGAGGATGAGAGTTGTTGAGAGTTCAAACTCTCGCTCTCCTTTGGCCTGAAACTCTCAGTTAGGTAAAGTCGAGCGAAGTCGATCTAAAAATAACTTAAGACTAAGCAACTATCATTGAAATAAAGCCAAACAAGGATGGGAGTTCTCGTGAGAGTTTTCTTCAACTCTCGTCGCCTATCATCAGCTCGGGCCAAAGAGAGCGAGAGTCTTCGACGACTCTCAAGAAACATTTGAGTACACGAGAGTCGCTGAGAGTGCATGAAGAGATTGCGCTGGACTAAATGCTTATCAGACTTGATATAGCCTTTATGAAGCCAAAAGTCGCAGAAGAAAAGCCTCTGACACCCAGGGTACTAGCAGCACTTAAAACGAATGATTTATATAGGTCCTACCTCAGTTCTAACACGGATAACCCACCGAATTACCTCCCAAAACTGACCCTTTTTTGGATATAACTAGGGTTTTTATTAACAGACTCCTTAGCTATATTGATTAGAATCATTGCTAATTTATAACTTAAAAATTCTGCTGTTTTATGTTAGCAACTCGTGATTTTTGTCTGTTTGTGTGTTTATAGAGATACCATCCATCACCAAGGATCCTCAAGACACAATTCGTCTGGAAGGCGATGACGTCACACTTTGTTGCGAGGCTAAAGGAACACCTACCCCTGAATATAAATGGTATGTGTCTTGCGCTGTTTAATCTCAACATTTTGACAAAGGAAAATGATCACGTGACATGTCACGTGATCAGAAAATTCGAAATTGTATGTTAAGTAAGAAAAGAATACCGAGTTTTCTAATCAGGAAAAATTTCATCTTGGTAGAACTTAAGTATATTTTAAATCTACTTACATGACAGAGGAAGTCAGGTCAAGAAATTCATCGCGCGTTTAATGTACCTCAAGGCTGGTGGTTCCTCTTGGGCGATGGCAAAGTTCCAGCGGTGAAGCAGCTAGAGAAATGTAGACAGGAATAGGGTTAATTCCTCAACTTCATCGCTATGAATTTTCATCGCACAAGAACAACCTCCTAAAGCAAAATTGGTCATAATATTTTTC
The DNA here is from genome assembly GCA_029204205.1 of Desmophyllum pertusum. Lineage (NCBI taxonomy): Eukaryota > Metazoa > Cnidaria > Anthozoa > Scleractinia > Caryophylliidae > Desmophyllum > Desmophyllum pertusum. The sequence continues at coordinate 204,725 of MU825452.1, read as the reverse complement.
TTTGAATGTCTTATCTTGTAGGTTTCTAAACGGCGCTCCGTTGGCGGAGTCAACCAGCAGGCTACGTCTTTCAAGTTTATCTTCAGGTGACGCTGGTTTATACAGATGTCGCGCAACAAATGAATTTGGAACGATATTATCCAGCGAAGCAAAGCTCACAGTGGCTGCTGGTAAGTTGTATAAATGGTGTTAACTAATGAGTGTAGCCAGAGGTCTGTAAGTATAATTAAAGACCTCTGATGTACCGTGTGGCACAATGTGTTTTTTGTGTGCGATTTTTGTGGTTTTTCTCAGCATCCGCAAACAAAGGTCCCGCGAAAAAACATTATTCCCGCCAAAACGTTTTCCTCAAAAATGTACTCCACTCATACATGGGATATTTAACAATTATTCGTCGAAGGCGAAGTGAATATTGGTGAATATTCCCCGAGACGAAGTCGAGGGGAATATTCACCAATATTCACGAGCCTGAGGCGAATAATTGTTTTATAATATACAAATTGCAGGGAAAATGTCAAATTTCTCCGAAGAAACTGGAAAAATACGAAAATATTCCGCCATTTTTTCCACGAGACAAAAACATTTGAACTTCGCGGCATTTCCAAATAAGGTAGAGAGGGTATAATGCCTCTGAGACCATGAGTAGGGAACCAATCAAATTGCTTGAAAATGCATTATCCCATGGTTAGTATATTATAAAATTAAATACCGTAGACATCGTCCCAATGTTCATCAAGTGTTCCGTTTATAATTAAATCCTGTTTGACGTTTTTTACAACTCATGTATCAAAACGACCACCACTGGGTGTTCAGAGGATTGAAGGCTGGCAGGGCCCGTCAGGGGACCCCACTCAGGAAAGCTTACTTTGCTCCGGGAGCCACCCCTGCCCTCCCAGCCTTCAATCCTCTGAACATCCAGCAGTTCCGCGGGCTGGGGGACACGGCGGGTTGAATGAAGGGTTTATGGGGGGGGTGGGGGGGTGGTATCGAACAAGCTCCGGCTATACTACTTATAGTAATTCCAATGATAAGGGACTTGCAGAAAATCGCAAAAATTAATTCGCTGTACAAAAAACAAGTCGTTCCCAATCACAATAATTAGATCCCACAGAAAACGAAAATCGCCATCCTCAAAATTAAACTCCCGAAAACGGAACGCGTTCGTCAAAACTTGACTAAACCCAGCGGTTTTCAGTCGGAATGGGTTTCTAAGCTAAGGCGCAAAGGAAAAATGATTGCGTGACGATCCAAAATGGGCAGCGAATTAAGTTAACTCTGTTTGGACTGTGCAAATTATCCACTCCTTGTGCATTACATCCACGATACGTAAGTAATCGTTATCCAAGGGAAAACTGATGTAGACATGCATTAAAATGAATTAACTCAAAGGCATTTTCCAGTTCAGGTTTATTTGCTAAAGCTATTGACTTTCAATTATAGGTGGCGGCGACGATTCATGCGACTCCACCCCCGTGATAAAGGTTCTCACTTTGCCTCCCGGATGTACGGAAGATAGCAGTGGAAGTAACAGCGTCGATGTTGGAACTTGTTCTTTTGCAGCCTGCATTAAACGCAACCAAGGAGACGCTTCAAGCTGTGGAGGACAACAATCGACTCGGCAGTGTTGCAGCCCTGCCTCTAGGTCCGACAGCCCTGTGAGTTGTGGTAACGGTGAAAAGTTCAACATTCAGAAAGTCACCAGCTGCGCATGTGCAGAGTGTACCGTGCCGGATATGGTCGTTCGTGGGAAAGTAGTTGACCCTGACGGAAATCCGGTCAAGAAAGGCGAGATAACTGTGGGAGATGGAGAGAAAAGGTACTCCACGGACTTAAAAGGAAATTTCAAATTTCCCGTCAAGTCCGGAACCAAGAGACTGGTGCTGACCGTAAAAGACAAACTCCAAGGACTGTTGGAGGACACGACAAAACCCTTCACACTTCACGAGGGTCAAGTATCATTCTACACCATCGTGCTCCAAAAGAAGGCGCCTGCAATCAAATTCCAAGCTAGTCAGGAGCAGAACTTCCCTCTTGGTGGGTCCGGCGACAAACCCAGTTTCGTCGATCTCAAAATTCCTGCAAATGCCTTCCTTACAGCTGATGGAACAACCTACAATGGTGAGGTCACAGCAAACATCGGAGTAATTGATCCTAGAAGCCAAGCAGACATGGCAGCAGCTCCGGGTGACTTTTCAGCGATAGACGAAAACGGGGAGGAAGTGATACTTGGCACTGCGGGAATACTGAGGCAGGCTTTCACTGACGCTGACGGAAATCAGCTCAGCCTACGCGAAACCATCACCGCCCGCATAGACGCTGAGCAGTTGAATATACCCGATGGGGTTACAGTTTACCAGTGGTACTTGAGCAAGCAAACAGGTCGCTGGGTGAAGTTTGGAGTACTGCGTCCTGAAGAAGATGACTCGAGTCGTAAGAGGCAAGCAAGGAAGTTCTTTGTGAGTGAAATTACGCCAGATGTCCCCCCGGACAGCATCAACTGGGATTACGTCGAAACTACGAGCTATGTCCGAGTCAGGGCACCTCCAGGCACAGTGGTGACTCGCATTGCGTTGAGCGACAATGGCCAACAGTATACCTCCTATCGCCAAGAAACCGTCCCGGCTAGCGGAATCCTGTGCATTCTGACTCCACGAGACAAGCCAGCGATCCTACAAGCGGAACGTGATGGAGCGCCCCTGTTGCCACAGCAGCCCATAAACTTTCCTTCAGCTGTGAACCCTCAGATTATCGATGGATCGTCCGTCGGGAGCATTTTCAAGATCCAGTCGTTCAATTTAATGTCCACTAAAGCTGATGACAGAGGCCCGGTGTACCTCAAAGGTGAGGAAGGCAGATGTGGAACAAAACAAGCAAATGACTTGGCATTTGAATTCCAAGAAGCCAACGCTGGTCAATTATTCCACTGGGAAACTCCTCGAATTCAAGATCCTAACGATCCTGGCTTCTGGGACGTAAGGCCAGATGAGATTTGCTTCGTCAAAGCGCTTGTTACAGGATCGAAGCCCGACTCAGTCATATATGTTAAAAGCACCGGAAAAGCTCAGGGTAGTCCAGATGTGGATTACGGTTACACCGCGGAGAAGAGTGCCATGGTTGACGCACAGGGCGTGGTGTGCTTGGAGTACCGGTGCAACGAAGGTCCGCAAGCGCCGTACCAGACCCACCTACAATTCCTTACACTGACCGGGACATGCACCTTCCCGGGGGTCAATGGTGTTTTAGACGGGCAACAAGGCCAGTGTCGTGTATCGCCAGGCAGTTCCTCCAGTAGCGAGCGAAACTTTTGTGTGCCAAGTGACTTGGTGGGAGGAGACGCTGGGCTGTACACGGGTGATTCAGGTGTGGCCAAGAACAGGTGCCTCACTGGAAACAACCAGTACAATTCAGGACGACCCATTGCCACAGATGTAAACCCTACCGTGGAACTTAACTGCAAGTAAGTGAGCGGCTTGACAAGGAAGCTTGGCTGCTGAACGTTTTCTTATTACGTGTACCGTATTTCCTCTATTTAGCCCCTCCCTTTATAAGCTCCCTTCTAATAAGAAGTCCCTTCCAGGGACAAAATATTAATAAGCTCCCTTCCTCTATGAAGTCCCCTCCTCCAATATTAGTTGTAAGTCACTGGCGAGTGACTCCAACGAAGCAATTGTGACGCACTTTCATGTGAAAATCAGAATATAGTTGTATTTTGTAAGCTGCTTATAATTCAATCTTGTTGGGAATACATTCTCGGGAGAACTGACATTAATTACCAAATGATATTCTCACATATTTACCGCAAGTACGATGCTTATGGGTTGTTGTTTCTCTTTTCGTTTCAGCTAAGACTGTGTTGGACTCGGGATACCAGAAGAAATCTGCTAGTTCGAGCTGTTAGTTGACGTATATTAAGACTGACATGGGCATTGCTGAAACTGTTTGGGTAAAATCTGGGGCTAAAACCAGTTAACTTGAAATTCTAACGATTCTGTAAACTGGATTATAATAAAGGAGGGTATTAAACGAAAAAGGTTTGGATTTCACTGATTTTTTTGGATAATTACTCTCCCTATTCTCTTCGCGGCTTTGGGCGCTTCGCCAGAAAAAAACGCTCGTCTGAAATGCCACTGCCTCATATACGTCGGGGTTTGGGTCGAGGGACGAGGAGAAGACTGATATTTCAGGCTAAGCCACGCTGGCTCAGCGCAGGCTATTAAGACGATTTCCGCTGGACGTTCGAGCAAAAAGTGCAACAAATTAAGTTACCAAAAAAATACTCATAGCACGGTAACATTTTGAATACAGTTAAGAAGAAATTATCGATAAATTAGCTCCCAAGCTGACCCCGCGAGAGAAGTCATTACATATTTTAATGAAAAAGACGCTTCATGTCAGTTCAAAACAAAATGGCGTGCGTTTTTATCATTTTTTACGAGGTTTGACATTAATTTTCTCGAGAATGCTTAATAATTTAATTGCGGTGTCACTTGGAGAAGTGAATTAAAGTGATATGTTTCAGACCCTGGGAACGAGGTTGGACTGGAGGGACTTACCCGCCTGAAATACGCTGGACTAAAATGGTAAAGTTAACACCAATTTTTTTTCCGAGCCTTTGAATTTTCTTTGTATATTAAGGAGATTAACGCATCACGTTCAGTTTGCTTTTCTCTCCTGAACGATAAAAATCCCGCGTTTATAGTTTGTCTTTTTCTATGTGAAATGAGTAATTTCGTAATTATATTTTTTGGAAAGAAATGATGAGAAATATTAAGGTTATTCCTTAGTATTGCATTGCGCATCCTTACTGCGCATGATTTCATACGTAATTAGCGCGCGCACATTAAGAAAATGGCGGCTTTTCCTTTGCGGCTGTGCTCGCCTGAGAAATGAATCGTCGTTTTCTCGTAAACGAGTACGGTGACCTATCAATTTTTTCTCTTATTTTGAGTCTAGCAATCACCTTCTTTCTATAAAATAAATATAGACTAATTTCTATTGCAGAAGAATAAATAATCACCGGAAACGTGAACTTAGCTAATAAAAACGTTTCTGGAAGCTGATATTGTAAGGAATTAAGGGGTATATACAAGGTCCTCCTGTTCCTAAACGAATACCGGGACCCCCCTTTTTTATTTCAAAATTTAAGTTCCCTTAAGATAAACAACCAATAGGCAAAGTTTGAATGAAAATCTATTGTAAGTTCTATTTCGATGGAATGACCTTAAGCAGCGACAAAATATTATTCAGTCAATATTTCATTTCAATTTCATCTCCTCCTAGTAGTGGCTACAAAATCCCAGTGTAACCCCAATGCAGCCATTATAACTTAGGCTTCGTTTAAATAATTGGCCCATACTGTCCACGACTGTGACTATACTGATGTACATCTCTTTGTTTTCGATTGTGATGTGTTTTAAGAGGTATGAAAAGACTGATGACTAATGGCTGAACATTGATTTTGTGGTTTGGGGATGGATGTTTGCAGCCCACTAGTTGATACCCGATTGAGGGCTGAGGGGATTGGGGTGGGGGGTGGGGTGGGGAGCAGGCTGATAAGCGAAGGAGCGAAGTTGGTAACCATTGGAGAATTCCGGAAATGAGGACGATCACTCTCAAATGACTCAACCCACAATTTTATTTCCTTTAAGAACAGTTTAAAGGGTCCCTCTCAACCAGTGTGCTTTGCGGTCGCGTGTTATTGTTTTCATCCGGGGAACTCGGTCTCTCGTGGGGACAAGGCCTCAATCCTGCAAAAAGTAGTTTTAAACTTCAAGCCACCATTTTCGCGGCACCCGAAAATGGCCGCCGTAAGAATATCGGCGCGCAAAGCACACTGGTTGAGAGGGACCCTTAAATATTATATCCCGATGACAATTTTCTATATATCATTCCACGTCTGATCCCTTATGCCATTAGCACAGCTTTCTGTGTTCCTTGTCCCCACCAGGCGGCCTTTGTTTCATGCTGTAGAGACAAAATTAAAGCGAGTCGCTGATCATTATCATGTGATAGGAAAGAAACTTAATCAAAGGATAGCTCAACCAGCTATTTTATTGAAAACCGCTCTAATATATATAGGTAACTGAAAATAATAAAAGAGAGAGCTACTGTTTGTTCTCGGATCTCTCTCATACTAGAAATGCACGTGCCAGATCGTCACTTGAAGTGTAACTGAACCAAACTGATTGTACGGCTGGCACTACAGCAAAAGGGCAGGTTTCTTCTTCAGGGCATAGCCCAGGAAGAAGACTAGCCTGTTCCAGGCGTTCGGGTAGTGGGGGAACGAACGCCTGAAACAGGCTAGAAGCTCGGGGGTGAAAGTGACGAGGATGCTCGTCGGAAATTTCAAATTACACCCCTAAAAGGGACCAATCTGGGCGTGGCTCAAGCCTTTTTTAACCCCTAAAAGATACCATTATATACAGTGTTTTTTTAAATTATTTATTCGCGTGCAACCCTAAAAGATACCTTGATGGCTAAAAATATCGCCGTTCCGTCCTGAACACCCTAAGGGGGACCAAAATCCGTAATTTACACCCCTAAACCAATAAGCGTGCCCTTTTGCCGTAATGCCAGCCTTACAACAAGTTTGGTTAGGTAAAAATACTCACGGCAGGGCTTCTTTCTGCCGCATCTCCTCGGCATTTGAGTTTTTCCTACGCAAGGTGGAGTCTCCTTACATGTCCTTGTTCGTATCTTTATCCCTTCACCACAAGTTTTGTCACATCTTCCCCATTTCGACCATTTGGTGAACGCTGAGAAAAAAACCCATCAACTTACAGTAACATGCTCCATCAGTATGGTTTAAGCTAAATTATCAGTTTTACCATGTTTGAAATTACTGAAGGAATTATGCTCATAACCATGCCTGGAAAATTGATGTTCTGGATTTCCCCCTTACTGTGCGAATGAATACTTTGATTTAAGCTTGGATTTTCCTTTGCCAAAAATTGGCCTATTTTTTCCTGTATTTATTTTATAGCTATTCTCACAAAGCTTTTCGGTTTGATCATTGTCAAATTTAAAAAGTTTTCACGCTTTTTTAATTCGTACAATAATCCCGACGCTTACAAGATACAACATTGCGCCCTTGTGTGCTACATGTACACACAATGAATGGGTTTCTGGCCAATTCTGAGCCCAATTGGATCAATTTTGGATTTTTCATGCCCAATATTATAAGAGAATTCAGCCATTTTGAGCTCGGTTGAAGCAACAGTTGGGTGTAATTTCAACATAACAGGGCCCCTCTCTTAAATCCGCCACTGGTTCTGATTGGTTCGTGATGTCCACTTTGTAGTGGTTTCTTAGCAGCAGCTAGAGCGGTTTTCAATTGAGTGTCGAAAGTAATCGCTGAATTGCTTTGGTTTTACTTTACTACGCTCTGTGATTGGTTAAAAAAAACTCGCGCCACCTCCTCAACCAATCAGATGTAAAACCAAAACAAATCGCGACTTGGTCACACGCGTTTTCCCGCGCTTAGCGGCGGTCACGTGTATTTGCTTTGAGTTCTCATTGGTTCATTGTGTTGTTTTTGTTTGTTGTGATTGGCCATTGTAATTGCTTTGGTTTTGGTTTTACGACACTCAATTGAAAACCGCTCTATCAGCAGGAGCATATCACCCCCCCGGAGCCTCTATCTGTGCTAATTAATTACAACAGCGTAGTTACACCTTCGGCTATTTTTAGAATAGTTCTACCACGAAAATATTTCCGTGTACTTTCGTGGACAATAGTGATAATTCGTAGTGATGACAATCCGCCGTTCTAGTTCTTATTCTACATTCCTCTCGTCCATTCCTGATTTTTTAATCTGAAGCATGAATGACAACCTCGTCCTCGTGCTCTTGCGGTAAAAGTAATTCTAAAAATAGCTCAAGGTTTAACTACGCCGCGTCATAGGCCCAATAAGGGAGATGGAGGCTCCAGGGTGATATGCTCCTGCTATCAGTCAAAGAAATGGACTAACCACATTTCTTCCTATTGCATCTTTGTGGGTCCTCCGATTCTCCACGGCAGTCTTTCCCGCCATTTGCAGGGGGAGGGTTGGTACAAGTGCGAGTTCTCTTTCGTTTGCCTCCACCACAGTTGACAGTGCAATCTGACCAATCTGACCACTGGCTCCAACCACCATTCACAGCTGGAAAAAGACACAAACATAGGTACGTATTGTGTGCAAAGGGTTTTTCAGTGCAGAGGGGTTAGTGATACATATTTTTGGTTACAATTCTGAGAAAGAGGTAGCAGAAAATATACAACCAAACAGGCCAATTGGTTTCTTATGCCTTGTAGATGCCAAAAATACACGCCGGATCAGCAGACGCTCTGAAAGTGCAACTAGGTAACTACTTTTGTATTTTTAATAATCCAATGCAGCTCAAACTTTGCAACATAACAGACATTGCAATTCCAAACAAACGTATGATTTTGGTTTTTCGATTTTATAATAATAATAAAGCATTTATTTATACACGATATATTAAAATTTTAACGGTTTTTGGCGGGAAAATGACGTCATACAGTTAACAGTAAAATTGTATTTTCACCTTATGACAAAACTAATGCATAATTTGAAAAAAAACATGTTGAAGTTGAAACCATTTAAAATGTGAAAAAATAATTTTAAAATGACATTTTTTTGAAAATATATTGCATTTTGAAATTTGCCAAATTTCTAAAAATTAACAAAATGGCGGAAAATTCACAATTCAGATCTTCATATCTTTTAAACTAATTGAGCTTTTTCAATTATTTTTTCACATTTGAATTTTTCTTGACATGTTCTTTGAAATAGAGGAAATAGAGGGAAATGATGGAAAGCGTTTTGACTATCCATCCTGGACGGGAGCTATCTTAGCCGAAGCTCAACAATCGAAGCCTATTTTGCACGTACATAATTCGCGATCTGAGCCATAGATTAACAGAAATTGGAACATTGATTTCTTCATTACTTACGTGCACAAGGGTTTGTATTGCATTCTCGAGACTCGATCAGGTCCCCACTGCATAGTGCTCCACCATTAGACGGAGGAGGATTGGTGCAAGTGCGGCTGCGCTGTTGGGATCCACCGCTGCATGTGACAGTGCAGGCTCCCCACTGTGACCAGTCAGACAAACCGCCATCAACTGCGTTACCATTGTTACCAAATGAAACTAGTAAGTGGCTAATCGACCTTCGATTTTTATCGTATACAAGCTTTCGTACATTACATGACAGATACGATACCTTCAATTTCAATTTTCAATTGTTTTATTCACACTTTTTTTTCAAGATTACAGTAACAATGTACATAAAGAATTAAAAACGGTTGTTAGTGGGAATAAATAAAGGGCGTATTTCATGGAATAGAAGTGTGCAGAGGCCAAAGTAGCAGAGCTTTCATTATATACAAAGAGGATGATAGCTAGACTTAACGCGGAAAACGATAGGTTGCCATGCTCGTTTACAAGAAATCGACCATGCAAGCTAAGCCCCACTAACCAAAGAAAAAAGCCGCCATGTTTTGAATGAGCGCGCGCTAATTACGCGCAAAATTATGGGCAGTAAGGCCTTATACGCAATGCCATACAAGGGAATCACTTTAATATGTACTCAGATTGGAAAAAACCTACCAGGGCATGCGTCCTCATTGCATGGCTGCCTCTGAAAAGGCAGACCTTCACAGTCGTTTCCTTGTGCCGATGGTGGTGGATTTGTACATGTGCGGATTCGATTTTGGATGCCACCTCCACAACTTACAGGACAGTCGCTCCAGTCTCCCCAATCTCCCCAGCCGCCATCCACTCTTCCTGTATGTGAGAGAGAACATCAAGAAATTGACAGACTCCAGGACGCGCAAAGGGGGAATGGGGGATGGGGAGTTGAAATTACTGTTAGAACAGTCCTCATTTGACTGTCGAAAATCAATTTAAAGTCAGCAAACACAAATCTTCTAAGGAATCACGTGTTACACGTTTTAACCAATCAGAGCAAACATGCTGTGTTTCAACCAATCAGGACCGAGCAAAACCAACCTTAGTCATAAATTGATTTACGCGCTTGGCACGGGTTTTACGTTGTCGCTTCGAGTTCTGATTGGATCATTGCGTTTGTTGTGAATTGTGATTAGCCGTATGCATATATATGACCATAAGCTCCCACGAATCTCCTGTAACTCAGTGGTAGAGCGTCAGACCTGTGTGCCGGGGGGGGGGGGGGGGGGGGGGTACTGAACAAAGTTTTATACCGGGAGGCTCCGCCCCGAGGTCCAAACCCTTACCCTTTTATATACCATTTTTGACGGAAAAGGTAACCCTTTAATATACCCTCCATAGAAAATGGCACCCCTTTCCCATACCTACAGTTGCAACACTGCATCCCTTTTACGACTATTACTAAACTTTTCGCTTGAGTAGCCCCTTAAAATACTCCCCCCCCCCCCCCCCCCCCACCGAGCCGGTGTGCGGAAGGTCATAGGTTCGACTCCTGTTAGGAGAACTTGGAATTCTCAGTTTCCGAGTCAGCTCATGTCACCGACTGAATAATATCTTTCTCATATGTGATTACTTTGCGTTTGGGTTTGCGTTTGGGTTTAGGACACAGTCATAAGATAACACAAGTAACTAACCTGGAACCATTGTGCAGCATCTGATCCGAGTTAGACAGTCAATTGTGGAACATTTTGTTTTATAAATTCCCTTCATGAACGTGTCATCTGGACACTGCTTTGTTCCATCTGCTGTAAAATCCACATTAACCTCCGAGCAGGACCCGTCTTCATCTGGATGACTTGATGGTTTACAGCATTGACCCATGCCGATATCAGCTAAGAAATTTCGCCCAACGGTGAAAAATCCGTGGAAGAGATAGCCCTTGCGCTCACATGTGGCCCACGAGTCTTGTCTAATTAGAGAAAATTGAATCAAATCCTATATAAAAATCCTACATAAATCGAATTCCCGTTAGCGCCCACTTACATACAAACAGTAGTAAGTAGTAGTGAAACTTCCATCCCGGTGGGGGGGGGGGGGGGGGGGGGGGAGGGTACTCCCCTATATAAGCTATATAGCCTTAGTATGTGCCGCACCAAAGGGTATGATTTTTGAGCCGTTCGGGCTGCACTAGGCCCTTACAGATTGTGCTCGGCAACTTTTTAGCAACTTTTGGAGTTTTGAGTAACTTTTTGTGCTGCGAGCAACCTTGAGCAACTTTTGCCTCCCAGAGCAACTTTTGAGCAACAAATGAGCTTATCAGAGATATCAAACACACATTTTTCGTTAATCTTGGTTTGCCAGGGACAAAATTACTCCCAAAGATTCCCGAAGATTGCCCGAGGTCTTCCAAAGAATGCAAAATTCACCCGACGATTTCCGAAGATGGCCCAAACCCTTCTGAAGATTTCCGAAGATGACCCGAAGATTTCCGAAAATCAACCGAAGTCCTCCGAAGACTTTCGAGCGTGATCGGAAGGTCAGCAAATATTTCGACATGTTGTTTTAAGGTGTTATCGAGGTTCTTGTTTAATTAAATGGCTCATTTTGGCGAGCAACTATTCAAACTTTGGGAGCAACTTTTTAAATTTTTGGCAACTTTTGAGCAACTTTTGACTATTTCATTGAGCTACTTTTCCAAAATTTACTAGCACAATCTATAAGGGCCTAGGCTGCACACCCCGCACCACAAATCTCCCCCCCCCCCCCCGGCGGGGGGAAGGGGGGGGGGGGCGGTTCCATTCAGGTACTTTACAATTATAAATACAGATAAAAATACTAACTATACTAACTAAGTAACAAGCTAACTACAAGTAACAAAATTAACAAAAAGATCTGCTTTTATACAAGGATGCCATGTGAAAATCAAAATAATTAAATGAGTTGGCTCTAATATCTGACCTTGACAAAGCAGTCCACCATTCATCCCAGTAACAGTCATTTCCTTCCTGAGAATATGGCAGCTTAACAGCGCAGCATCTAGCGGCCTTTATAACAGCTGGTCCAGTTTCCACCAGAGCTCCATACCCTGCACTCCTCAGTCCATTCACATAGGACACGTTATTTTCACACTGGGACATGGAATCGCCCGCTATTGCAAACGTACTGGTCCAGTCTAGTTCAGTACATTGCTGACTTCTGGCAGGATTGGACCAGAATAGCAACAGGAACGGGACGATGACAAGGAATCGCATGTTCAGTTTTATCTGAAAGTTTTAAACGTAAACGCTTCATTTTAAAACCGAAGTGAAGGAAGGACCAGTAAATATTGTATTAGTCTTACCAACATAGGTAGGTCGTATGTAAAGCCGCTCGGGCCAAACTGGCCCACACTGCCGGAGCTTATCCCGGTTTCCGTAGCATGAAGGAGTATTGCTACTCCCCCTGGATGGGATGCTAGTCCAGTGCCAGGTTACCCCCCAGCATTTTGTCGCCGGTACCCATTTATACTCCTGGGTAGAGAGAGGCACTGCGAGAGTAAAGTGTCTTGCCCAAGAACACAATTTACACAATGACCCAGGCCAGGGCTCGAGCCTGGACTACTCGATCAATTTTCAATTTTGTTTTATTCACACTTTTTACAAGATTACAGTAACAATGTACATAAGGAATTAAAAACGGTTGTTAGCGGGAATAAATATAATAAAGGGCGTATTTCGTGGAATAGAAGTGTGCAGAGGCCAAATTAGCAGAGCTTTCGAGTTGGCCCCTGTATTTGAGAGAAAACTCTGGATCCAGAGTCCATTGCGCTAACCATTAGGCCACCGCGGCTTCCAAGTCTTACCAACATAGTGACTTAACTCTCGGAGTCTCTAGGGTTTCAAATGTTGTATTTTTTTTTAGTATTCTCAGTTGGCAAGTCGAGAGAAGAGAGACAGAAAATGTTAACGTTCCAACGTATGTATTCATTTTATTTTAGTCCCCGTAGAAGGTTTGTGTTTCAAACCGAAATATCGGGCAATATATATTTCATTTCTATATTTGCTTCTTCTTGTTTTCGTTCTTTTTTCTAAGCCGTAAGGATCAGTTTGCCGTTCAATGTTTATTTTCTCGAGTACAATTTACTGATCCAGGTCTACAACAGATCCGGCACAATTCATCGGTTTGTTCAGTGCTGTGGTAGTACCTCCCTCAGTGTTTTTTAATACCGTGAAAAACTTTCATGAATAAAAAAATGCTTTCGTCTGTCTGGCAAAATGAAATTAAAATGAAATAAAATAAATAAATGTTAACTTATTAATATACGGGTTAGGAACGGGTGTATGTAAAACCAGGAACACCCCCGGAACACCAAAAATTTTCAAATACAAATAAAATTAAAATATAAAAAGATATTTTAAAAATACGAAAATAGCAAATAAAAATAAATAAGATATTATATGGCTGGTGTTCAGAGCTCCCATATGTTATTGGGGCTGGGTTTAAAGCAACCTTCGGGTCATGCTGATGAGCCCGAGGAGATGTGTCGTGTGACCATTGCATTCAGTTGGTTTATTTTGGTGGTCAGAATTTTACAATGAGAACTCACCGCTCACGAGTCAGGACTTAACCCGAAGACATCCGAAGTAGTCCGATGATTACCGACGACTTTCACAGATAACCCAAAGATTTCCGAGCGTTTTAAGAAAGACTCCGAATATTTCCGAAGTTAAGCTTCTTATCCGAGGTAAGAACAGCGAAAGAGCCGTTATAATAAAAAGAAAAAATAGAAATTGGGGCTTTTAAGATACGATATTTATATAAAAATACCTTTGTTGAAGGGTTTTTTAGGGGATTAGCTGTCTTCTTCAACACATGTACCAGTCGATCTTTAGAAGGCTCACTTGTAATCTGTTGGTTGTTCTCAGGCTTAGTTCTCTATCCAGCTTAGTATCGAAACTTTCCTCACGTAGCTTTTATTGGAGCTGAAACTTAGTTGTCAATCTATGTCAAAATCATATCAAATTGTCATGTAGGCTAACGTAAGCCTTAACGTGATTGGTTAGAAAGATATTTAGGAAAGGAAATTAACATAGAAACCTTCCCGAACGTTTGAGTTTGTTTCAGTAAATTTCACTATAAATTTCGAAGTGTTCAGCCGGAATAAAACTACGGAAGAAATATAAAAATTAAAAGCTAGCTTTCTGACGAAAGAGTTCGACATTTATAGAGAAGGTGAAAATAGAAATGCAATTTGAAAGTTGTTATGTAACGTCAAAGTACAAAGGTGTCATGCTTCTTCATCAGAAATGATTGGTTAAGTTTAGATAGTTTAGTCCAACCTTTTTCAATATCATTAGCTAGTGGGACGTGCTTACGGGTAGAAACTCATTCCACTGAGCCATCATTACTTTAACATAGAAACCTTTGTTAATTAAGAGAGAGTTTCTACGTTTGTGTGGTGACACAACAAGATCCGAAAGTAATTAAACTGTTAAATTAAACTGATCGGCATAGTTTCACCGAAAAATAAGGTAGTTAAGGGGAAACAAGTTGTACTACCCAAAACTACTATTTAACACCCCTCTGTAACAGACCTGGTGAGACCTGGTTGTTCACCAGGTTTTCAACAAAAAATCTACCAGGGCAAACAAAATTCCACCAGGTTGATTCAATGTTTCACCAAGGAGGCTAATGATTTATAAAATCTAACCATATATGTATATACATGCAGAACTGTGTGACCCAGTATTTAACATACTATGTTTTATATGGCAAGAAACATATCACCTAAAATTTTGAAAGCAAGTCAATTGAGGCAACGTATATGAGTTGTTTATCACCCATCAAAGCCATTTAAGCAATATTCTCAAAATTAAGTCTTCGTCCACCAAAGTATAAAAATAATTTAGCTAACTTGACATGTTTATAGTATTCCAGTACTTAGCAAGCCACGTCGGCAGTATTTTGAATGGGGGGTGCGTTAGAGCGCCAAAGGTGCGATCGTAGGAGGGCCGAAGGCGCGAGCAACTAGGGGGGTCCGGGGGCATGCCCGGGAAATTTTGAAAGATTAGGTTGTCTGAGACTGCATTTCGTGCGTTTTGAAGGCAGTTTGATATGAAACCAGGCAGCCAAAAGCGAACGTAAAAACATGAATATTTCTGGAACTTTTCAGTTAAATTCAAAACTCGTGATTTCTTTCTGGCAGGGGAACACGCCTCACCAGGGAAACTAAATTCTACACCAGGGAGAAATAAAATTGACCAAGGACTTTTTATATAATCAGCAGGGGCCAGGGAGGTTAAAATTCCACCAGGGAGGGCAAAATAACCCACCAGGTCGGATTTCACCACGTCTGTTACAGAGGGGTGTTATTTATAGGGAGAGCGCTTCCAGATAATGAAAAATATAGTTAATTATAATCCATCAAAAATTTTCTCGCGCGCGATTGGTCTAAACACGTCACGTGACGCAGCCAAAACTGGGGAATATCCGGGTGATATTCCCCAAGTGATATTCCCCAGTTTTGAAAATTTGCGTTTCACGTTCGCAGGTTCAGTTTTCGTCTCAAATAAATTGCTAAATTAAATAAAACTGATTGTTTTGAACAGACTAGAAATATTTTTGAACGCCAACAGAATTATTTTGATGTTTAACAGCTTGGCCGACCGAGATCTTCCACGACAAACAGAGCGGCCTTGTGAAAAAATATTTGAAGGATAATAACTACAATAGCCTCCATTTGGCTTCAAAAATATGCTCGGATATTTGTCCGCGGACATTATCTGTTCCTCGAAGCTCACAGTTTTCCTCGAGCTTCGCTCTCGGAAAACTGTTCGCTTCTCGGAACAGATAATGTCCGCGGACAAATATCCGAGCATATTTCCTCGTCAAATGGAGGCTATTGTTTATTTATGTTTAAAAATGGATGAGCAACCAGGATAAGACATTATAAAAATTTAAGAAATCGTTCTCTGGTTAAAAAGTTAAAAATATGAGCTTTCGGTTGCCAGTCTGCAACCTTTGACAAATAATGGATGAAACGCGCGAAAATGGAAATATATACGGTGAAACGTGCGTGAAGTAGAAAAAATTACAATAAAGACAATAATGCAAATAAAGAGTTCATATTATAAAAGAATCGAGTATTGCCTAGGAATTGTCTGCTTCACTTGTAATTGCAGTATGCCAGGATTCCAGTGTTTTTCTTACCCGAAAGTTTCCCTTATAAATTACACGTGCCAGTTATTAAAGTCAATAGAGTGGCCGTTCAACATGCGTGAGTGGCAATGTTTGAACCTTTTGTGTATAGGTTTTTGTGTTTAGTTCTAATATATTCTTTCTTCCTGGTTTGAAAACACCTTCCAGTTTCTCTCCATGAGCAATCGGCGAAGGGAATCTTATAAACAACATTTGTTTGTAGATCAATTGGTGGTCTTGACTTAGGAGAAACAAATTCCGGTTGTAAGGTCTTGAGGGTGATATCAGACGAGTTTTCCGTCTTAAGACGAGTTTCCCGTCTAGACGGTTTTCCGTCTATTTATATCTTGATGGGACACCTGTAGGATATTGGTGATGATGAATAATATATGAAATAATTCATAAATGTGAACGGCGGTGGAAACAACGAAAGAGAATGAGATCTTCGCAGTTATATATCAACTTAAGCAGTTGAACAGAAGGCCTGAAAAAAAAAATTCAGGTGTCGCATCAAGATAATGTGAGATAAACCAGGTCAAGTTTTTGGAAGCGCTCTCCCTGTAAATAGTAGTTTTGGGAAGTACAACTTGTTTCCCCTTAACTACCTTATTTTTCGGTGAAACAATGCCGATCAGTGTACCTGTTTAATTACTTTCGGATCTTGTTGTGTCACCGCACAAACGTAGAAACTCTCTCTTAATTAACAAAAGTTTCTATGTTAAAGTGATGATGACTCAGTGGAATGAAATGAGTTTCTACCCGTAAGCACGTCCCACTAGCTAATGATATTGAAAAAGGTTCAGGACTAAACTATCTTAACTTTAATTTTGAGAATATTGCTTAAATGGCTTTGACGGGTGATAAACAACTCATATACGTTGCCTCAATTGACTTGCTTTCAAAATTTTAGGTGATATGTTTCTTGCCATATAAAACATAGTATGTTAAATACTGGGTCACACAGTTCTGCATGTATATACATATATGGTTAGATTTTATAAATCATTAGCCTCCTTGGTGAAACATTGAATCAACCTGGTGGAATTTTGTTTGCCCTGGTAGATTTTTTGTTGAAAACCTGGTGAACAACCAGGTCTCACCAGGTCTGTTACAGAGGGGTGTTAAATAGTAGTTTTGGGTAGTACAACTTGTTTCCCCTTAACTACCTTATTTTTCGGTGAAACTATGCCGATCAGTTTAATTTAACAGTTTAATTACTTTCGGATCTTGTTGTGTCACCACACAAACGTAGAAACTCTCTCTTAATTAACAAAGGTTTCTATGTTAAAGTAATGATGGCTCAGTGGAATGAGTTTCTACCCGTAAGCACGTCCCACTAGCTAATGATATTGAAAAAGGTTGGACTAAACTATCTAAACTTAACCAATCATTTCTGATGAAGAAGCATGACACCTTGTACTTTGACGTTACATAACAACTTTCAAATTGCATTTCTATTTTCACCTTCTCTATAAATGTCGAACTCTTTCGTCAGAAAGCAAGCTTTTAATTTTTATATTTCTTCCGTAGTTTTATTCCGGCTGAACACTTCGAAATTTATAGTGAAATTTACTGAAACAAACTCAAACGTTCGGGAAGGTTTCTATGTTAATTTCCTTTCCTAAATATCTTTCTAACCAATCACGTTAAGGCTTACGTTAGCCTACATGACAATTTGATATGATTTTGACATAGATTGACAACTAAGTTTCAGCTCCAATAAAAGCTACGTGAGGAAAGTTTCGATACTAAGCTGGATAGAGAACTAAGCCTGAGAACAACCAACAGATTACAAGTGAGCCTTCTAAAGATCGACTGGTACATGTGTTGAAGAAGACAGCTAATCCCCTAAAAAACCCTTCAACAAAGGTATTTTTATATAAATATCGTATCTTAAAAGCCCCAATTTCTATTTTTTCTTTTTTTTAGTTGTTGTCTTCCTTCTTTGTATTCGTCCTTGCATGTACTTCTTCTCGTTACATTTTTCTTTCTCGCCCTCGTCTTCACATTCTCTCGGCTTCAGAAATGTAGTTTAGTTATGGTCCAGTTATTACAAAACTGCTCTTGAACAAGCCTTCAACATTGTTTAACATTTTATCCACTGTATCGTTGGATGGAGAAGAAAAAAGAATAAAAAGAAGAGGGTACCATACTTTGAAATCACGATTGAAAGTTTAACAACTATTCGTGTTAACCACGACGCGTTCGCTCGTGACACTCGCGCTCTCTCGCGAACTCGCACTCGCGAGTACTTACACGCGCGAGTACATCACCGGCGCGAGGTCAGTCAGCTTTATCAGTGATCATAATTCTTATGGCATTGTATTGCAACACAAAAGCAACGACTACGAACGCGAAAGGTTGAATTGTCGGATTTCGTTTGCAGTGAAGGATAAATTAAAGCAAAACAATAGTTACAAGCTCAGATAAATTTATTTTCATACTGCGGTCTTCCTTTAGGAAGAAGACTCTTACAAAAAAGCCACCCTAACTCGAGTTCCATACACTTCTTTTACTGAATATTATGGTTTAGCAAATTTGTTGATACATTATCCACAAAACTAAGGCTGCTTATATAATGTCTCTCCGGTTCCTCTGTAGTAAGTCCAAATGACGAAACGCCCGCTACAATGGGTAATGCGAGGGGTAAAGGGGTGGGGGTGGGGGTGGGGGTGGGGGTTTGGGGAGGTTATAGAGGGATTAAAGAATAAACTAAAATGTTGTTATCATGTCATTCAGTGGATATGGCCGTCAACTGTGGTTTTCTGTTGCTGGTTTGGTTTTTCTGTAGCGGCTGTAAGTATATTTCAGTTTATTCTGCTCAGTTCTACTCATTCATTAATTAATTCGTTCGTTCGTTCGTTCATTCATTCATTAATTCGTTCGTTCGTTCGTTCGTTCGTTCGTTCGTTCGTTCGTTCGTTCGTTCGTTCGTTCGTTCGTTCGTTCGTTCGTTCGTTCGTTCGTTCGTTCGTTCGTTCGTTCGTTCATTCATTCATTCATTCACTCACTCGTTCGTTCGTTCGTTCGTTCGTTCGTTCATTCGTTCGTTCGTTCGTTCGTTCGTTCGTTCGTTCGTTCGTTCGTTCGTTCGTTGGTTCATTCATTAATTCATTAATTCATTCGTTCGTTCGTTATACGTTCGTTATTACCGCTGGCCCCGCTCATTATAAAGAACGAAGAAATTTTGCTGAAAGGGAAAACATACATTATTTCTATATATTTTTTCACACATCTGATCGCATGGAGTAGTAAGGGTACTTAACGCAAGTTCATAGAGTTAATAGATCGCGTGACGTGGGCTCTTTTAGTTCCGCAGAAGCTCAGAGCAGATGATTTCTTTATATACAAGAGCAAACTTTTTATCGCGTCAGTTCTTATTACTTGGTTTATTAATGTCTAAATTAAACTCCTTTCTCTCTATTGTTTTCAGTTGCTGTTTCAAGAGCACAAGGCAAGTTGTGTGAGCTTTACATAAACTAAAATAATATGTTACGTTCAGTATGATGCACTTGGGAAAACATTTTGTAATTTTGAAATAATCGGTAAATTTATTCCGATACTGCAGCTAATTTTCCCATTAAAACAAGTGAAAACCCTAACCCATATGTGGCTTTACAGGACAGCAAAATTTTAGCTTCGCTATTACAAATAACCTGCGATGGACTAGCATCGCGTCCAGGGGGAGTAGCAATACTCCTAGTCGGCTTCATGCTACGGAAACCGGGATAAGCTCCGACAGTGTGGGCCAGTTTGGCCCGAGTGCGGCTTTTTTTTTAACCTATTACAAATAAGGAAAGGGGCGAAGAGGGACCACCAAAGTAAAGTCTAAGGGCCTCCACAGACTAGAGAGATAGTTGTCGGCAACTATTTAGTTGTCGATCATAAAAAGTTGTCGATAACAAAAAAGCCAGTGTGTGAAGCTAGTTATCGATAACTAAGGCCCTTAGTTATCGATAACTAGCTTCACACACTGGCTTTTTTGTTATCGACAACTTTTTATGATCAACAACTAAATAGTTATCGATAACAATTGGCCTAGTCTGTGGAGGCCCTAAGAAGAGATGAATTTGTGCAACAGCATTGTTGCCAATTTCTTCTTTAAAAAGGCTAAAAATCAACTCAAGAACCAAACGTTGACCAGAACACAGGTCACGTAACGATAGCCGTTGGTTTTTAAAATTGTTTTACCGCATTTCTACGTCAATTTACAATGTTTTTGTTATAAACGGTTTTGGGGCCGCGTATATAAAAAAAAATTATTTCAAATTAACACAACATATATAGTTAAGAATCTAACTGGCAGGAGGCTAATCAGTTGACTGAACATTCAAGCAACTGTTACTTATTTAAATTAAAAAGTTTTTGTCACTGACTCATTGTCGTAGTTGTTTAGACGTTTCCGGCGGCTAGTGCTTAAGCCTTCATCAGTAATGAAAATGGGAACGTACGTTGTTACACGCTATTTGAATAAAACGTAGCGCGAGGCTTGTGCGCGTGACCAAATAAACGTCATTCTTTGAATCGCTCATGCTCGTGCAATGCATTTGTTACTTAGAAGGGACATAAAAGAACCTCTTTCTAGCCTTCCCTAGCAAAAAAGGAAATGAATTATATGAAGCATGGTTATTGATCGTTGTACTGTGTCTGTTGCAGGACCCCCTCTTGCAGGTGAGCGATGTGAAAAAGGATGGCGCCTTTATGGTGGAAACTGTTACTTCCGTGATATCAAAATGAGAGAAACTTGGCAAGGCGCCCAAGACGTCTGTGCCAAAAAACAAGCCAATTTGGTAACGGTGAATGATGCAGATGAGCAGAAGTTTGTCGGTGGTATTGTGGGGAAAAGGGGGAGCTGGTGCGGCTTGAATAACCAAGACAACAAGAACGAGTTCAAGTGGGTCAGCGGCGAACAAAGTAGCTATACCTTCTGGGCCAAAAAAGAACCTAGTAAAAGCAAGAAGAAGCGCTGCGCTCATATTATGTTTGCAAAGAAAGGCAATAAATGGAAATGTCCAAGTGTGCAAGTAAATACAGATTCATTTGCGAGAAAGGTAGGTCTGGGATCTATAATTATTACAATAAATTATTAATTATTACAATTTGTTTGTTGCCCCATTTCAGACCATGTGATGTTCTCTAGAGAATTTCTTCTTTCAAATTGAATCATTTTCACTTGTATATGATCGAATACTTTTTAGATATACAAAGGAACAATTCTCTAGAGAACATTACTTGATCTGAATACAAGGCTAAATGGTTAATGGGGCTATTGCATGGTATTCTATGGAAACCGAGCGAATATTTCATGTGAAATTAATATTATTTGGTATACAACCAGCCTTTTGATATTATCCTACAAATAAATAGTGTATAACAAAGTGATGGCTTCTACCGAAGATTTCCGAAACATTTTCCGAAACTTTCCTAAGATTACTCGAAAGTCATTTCAATGTTTCGGCCAATCAATTTCCTGCCGACTATGCAACAACTTTACCATCATCTGATTGGTTATATTATTCATGGCATGTGATAAATACTGTTATCATATACTAATAATAGGATAACGAATTTTAAGCAATTTGATTGGTTCCCTACTCGTGGTCTCAGAGGCAGTATACCCTCTATACTTTATTTGGAAATACCGTGAAGTTCAATTTTTTTTTGTCTCGGGCAAAAAAATGGAGGAAAATTTTCGTATTTTTCTATTTTTCTATTTTTCTATTTATCTATTTAATAGATACTAACGAGTATAATTTGATTGTCTTTTAATAATCAGCTGCGGGACCTTTACTGCCGTGTGCTAGTAAGCCGTGTAAAAATGGAGGCACATGCAGCGAACAAGGCAAAGGATACAAGTGTCAGTGTACAGACAAGTTTACAGGGGACAAGTGTGAAACAGAAATAGGTAATAAATATAACATATGCTTTATTTTGCTTTCAGAAAATGTATGTTTTCTTATTAGAGATAACGCAAACATTTTGTGTGATCTTTCTATTACTGATAATCTGTCCCTCTGCCCGTGATACCTTAAGGTAAACACTCTTTAAACGATTAAAACGATAATATATATTTTTTCGTAGTTGCCGATCCTTGTGATCCCAATCCTTGTTTGAGTGGAGGGACATGCACTGCTGACAACAAGGGCTACCTCTGTCAGTGTCCAGACAAGTTTACTGGTGACCGCTGTGAACAGGGTGAGTGATCAGCATAAAAATTCTTCTTTCTGATTGCCATATGTTCCTTTTAAAATCAGTTGTGAGAATTTGAAGGTGCAACAGAAGAGTATATCCAAATTGATAATTGTCTTTACTCTCGTCACCTGCCTACCTCTGAGTGTTTTGTAAGGAGAAATTAGATTTTGATTACTCAACCTTAGGAAGAATCAAAATTTTCACAAATACAGTTACCACTTTTAGCTAGTCGTTATATTCTCCACCATTATAAAACATCTGTTTAGGTATGTTATGCATTACAAATAAAGACAAATAACAGGATAAAAAGGAAATCTTTTATAAGCTTAATTCTTCCTCAAGTGAGATTTTCTTATGTAGCTTCTCAGTGGATAAAACAAAAATTTCCTCCTGCAAATTATCTCTTTGCACGCATTGCATGCCTATGTTTTTGGTAATGAACTGACGTTTGTCCTTAGCTTTGGATCCTTGCATCATAAACCCTTGCCAGAATGAAGGAAAATGTCACGACTTGGGAAACATGCAGTTCTACTGTCAGTGCGAGAGGGGATTTACTGGAAATAACTGCGAGAAAGGTTGGTAACGAAAGAAGTACAGTAGACCGCTTGTAGTCTAAATCATTTCGTTGTGACACTACAAAAGAAGCACTGGGGCGAGGGTTTGAGATGAGAAGAGATTGGGGCGAGACAAGGTGCACAAACCGTCAATCGTGACGTAGTTCCTTTAAACAGTTTTTTAGTACATTGACCCAGCATCAGTCTCAGTTATAGCTAAATTTATCAAAAGTTAAAGCATTTTCAACTGAGTGCCAAGGGAATAGGCCAATCACAACAAACGTACTAAGCAACACAATAATGAGCCAATGAGAACGCAAAACAAATATTACGTCACCGACGTCAAGCGCGGGAAAACGCGCATGACCAAGTCGCGCTTGGTGTTGCATCTGATTGGTTAAGAAGGTGGCGCGAAATCACAGACTCGGCGCGTATAACAAAAGCAAGGCAATTCCGGATTACTTTCGACGAAAACGGTTAAAATGTTAATAATTCATATTCACAGTGAACTGTCAAGTACTACCATGCAAGAATGGAGGAACGTGTTTGGATATAGACGACAGATCATTCTGCAAGTGCATCTCTGGTTTTACTGGAAATATATGCCAAGGCGGTAGGTATTGAGAAGGTTATTGACTATATCCCTCCTTCAGCAAGAAAGGACGAGAGAGAGAGAGCCTTACAAACGAAGATGAGACGGTTCAAACTCTCGCTCTCGTTTGGCCTGAAACTCTCATGCCCTCTCAGCAACTCTCATGCGCTCTCATCGAATTTAAACCTGCTCAAATTTTTCTTGAGAGTCGTTGACGACTCTTGCTTTCGTTTAGCCCGAGGAGATGATAGTCGATGAGAGTTGAAGAACTTTCATCCTCGTCAGTGGCCCGGGTTTTATTCTAATGTTAATTCCTCAGTCTTATGTTATTTTTAGATTAGACTGCCAGCAGTCTCTAATTTTCGCTAAAAAGATCGTGAGGCGAGCGGCGAGCGAAAATCGAGCTATCCGCGCCTCGCGGCGATTTTCGCTCGCGCGCTCGCCTCGCGATCTTTTCAGCGAAAATTAGAGACTGCTCGCAGTCTATTTTTAGATCGACTTCCCCGAATAAGAAATTCCGTTAGCATTAGATAAAAATAGGTACGCAACGCGTACATGTGTGTACTGCAAGGTTTTCCCTAGGTTGATTTATCATTTGGAAGTGGTAAAGTCTTTGTCACTAAATATGATTTACTCAAAATACACTAGCCAGCTTGGAAAGGATGGTGGGGATAGAAGGGAAGAAACTGGGAAGGGTGTATAAAAATAAAATTCACATCATAACAAACTGTGTTAATTTTACTTGCCAGATAAATTTATTATTTATCTAATCTTGATAAATATGAAGAATGTAATTTACAGAAACAGAGTTGTAAGACTTGAGGAATGTGAATTGAACTGTATTGATAATTGTTTTTTTCAAAACTGATCAGTTATTTTAAGCTTGAAGAAAAAAGTATCAATTCATTATTTTGAGATAGTGACTGACTTCACAAGCCAAGTTAAAACCAAAAGAACAAAGTAATGTTAAATTAAAGTGTGGAGACTACTTGATCAGAGGGACTCCAACATGGCGTTTCCATACTGAGCTCTATAAATTTGTGTGGAACATTTTGACAAATAACTCGAGTACGGAATACCGCACAGACCTGAGACTTGGACTGATTCCTTATTTATTCATTATCTATGACATGTCAATTCCTTGACTTCATTCATTGAACGGTTTTTATTTTTTTTATTTATGGCGTGACAGTGAAAACCGAGAATAGGAAGGTGCCCAGTCTCGTTGGCATATTCCGAAACAGCGGAGTTCTGAGTAGCTGCAAGCTGCATGTCTCTGTCGTGTTCCTTTATTCTTTCACGCATCGATATCGCTGTTTCACCGATATATACTTTGCCGCATTCACATGGAATCTTATAGACAACACCGACTCGTCTCGTTTCTCGCGAGTCTCGCCTCGTTTCTCGCGAGTCTCGTCTCGTTTCTCGCGAGAGTCAATGAGCCGGCATATACTCGCAAGTGACACCTCGCGTGTCAATGGCGTATGTGTCAAATGTTTTATCTACGATCCGTTGCCAAATCGATGGGACCGAAGGTCCAATGTATAAACAAGCAAGTACTGGCAAGTACAGAAAACGATCCGCTAATGGCGTAACTTATCGAAGGCTTGATTCATTACGATCGTATCCAGAGGTTAAATACTACACACTGGCTTTTGTAATTAAATATGCAAAATCTTGCAACATAAATTTCAGAGCGGAATTTCTAACAAACGGGAACAAATATTCTAGCTGTCCTGCGCTTTGAAACCCCTTTCGATAGAGATGTTTTTCGATTCGATCCGTTTAGTAATTTTCGAGAAACGACTTTCGAGCGTGTGAGATCGAATACAAGGCATTGCGTTACGTAGAAAATTGAGACGACCACCAGACCACGAAGTTTCAATTGACCAAATTTTGACAGCTCAAACAGCTGGAAACGGCGGGGGTTTTGAGGGGCGGCATTCAAAATTCTGAGACATAAGTGCAAGCTGTCTTTCCCCCGCTCTTTCTATTTTCCCTCCAAAAACGCCAAGAGAGCTTGCTCGCAGGCTAGATTTATCGCGTAACTTATCGAAGGCTTGATTCATTGCGTATCGTATCAAAGGCTAGATCATTGCATCTTTCCGAAGGCTTCATTCATTGTGATCGATGTATGTATGCATGTATTGTATCAAAGGTTAGATTTATCGCGTATCTTATTGAAGGCTTGAAACATTGCGATCGTATCGAAGGTTAGATTTATCCCGTATTTTATCAAAGGCTTGATTCATTTTGATCGCATCGAACGCTAGATTTATTGGGTATCCTATCGAAGGCTTGATTCATTAGTTTTATCCATTATACTTTGTAAAGCGCTTAGAACAGCGATGAATAAGCGCTATATAAATTAGTTATTATTATTATTCATTGCGATCGCGTCGAAGGGAGGATTTCGTATCGAAGGCTTGATTTATTGCGCATTTTATCGAAGGCTTGATTCATTGCTATTGTATCGACTTGATTTACATTATTGTGTATGGTATCGAAGCGCCGGCCATTAAAATTCGGAAACCGTGGTTTGTTATTGATTTGATCGATTGTCTGTGGTTTGTTTATCGATTTGATGTTAACAATAGAGCATTGTTAACATTTCTTTTGTTAACATTTCTTTGTTTACAATTTTACGGTATAAGTGCATAGTGTTGACTGCGCAAGCGCAGTACACACAAAAGGTAAAGTCGAGAAGAGATTGCGCAGGACTGAAGACTCGTCAGACTTTACATAGTCTTTACGGAACCGGATTGCCGCGGAAGAAGGCTCTGACACTCATTTTACTAGCAGCACTCAAAACGAATAATTTATATAGGCCCTATCTCAGTTCTAACAGGGAACCCGCCGATTACCTCCCAAAACTGACCCACACTCCTTATATATAATTAGCTATGTTGATGTTGTGGATGGAATCAGAATCATTGCTAATTAACTTGTTGCTGTTTTATGTTAGTAACTTGCGATTTTGTTTGTACCTGTGTTTATAGAGTTACCGTCCATCACCAAGGATCCTGAAAACACGATTGGTCTGGAAGGCGATGACGCCACACTTTGTTGCGAGGCTAAAGGAACACCAACTCCCGAATATACATGGTATGTGTCTTACGCAGTTTAATCCCGACATTTTGACAAAGGGTGCTATGATTTTTCATCGCACAAGAACAACCTCCTAAAGCAAAATTGGTCATAATTTTTTTCTTTGAATGTCTTATCTTGTAGGTTTCTAAATGGCGCTCCGTTGGCGGAGTCAACCAGCAGGCTACGCCTTACAAGTTTATCTTCAGGTGACGCTGGTTTATACAGATGTCGCGCAACAAATGAATTTGGAACGATATTATCCAGCGAAGCACAGCTGACAGTGGTTGCTGGTAAGTTGTAAAATGTTTTGGGTCGGAACTCAGCGGTTTTCGGATTCCACTGATTTAAGTGTGACGTGTCATTATTGCGAAAAGCTCACGAAAGAACTTTCAGAGTGTTCGGAGGTGCTCGGGAGTGCTCGTCCAACGGTCTGATTGGCAAATAACGATCGGTAATTTTTTGGATACTTCAACGAAGACCAGTTTGCGATGTCATTTGACCAAGAAGCTTTCATATTTGAATTGCACATTAAATTAATTAATTATTTCGAGTCAAAATTCAAAAGTTTGTTTTCTGGCAACTGTATTTTTGAAGTCTTAACAGCCCCAACAGTGGTTCACTCGGCCGAGCACACGTGACTACATCGAAGCTGTAGTTCCCAGGGTCCCCTCTCTTCCATTCACGAAGGACAATGAGGGAAGGACAAATGGAACAAGCTTTACGTGACGATCCAAATAAGGGCAGCGAAGTAAACTATTGGTTATTCTCTCTCTGACAAATTAGCCACCGGGCCTGCAAAGGTTCAGGTCAAGTTTCGTAATTTGTTAAAGCTTTTTATGACTTACAATTTTAGGTAGCGGCGACGATTCATGCGACTCCACCCCCCTGAAAAAGGATGTCACTTTGCCACTCGGATGTACGGAAGATAGCAGTGGAAGTAACAGCGTCGATGTTGGAACTTGTTCTTACGCAGCCTGCATTAAGCGCAACCAAGGAGACGCTTCAAGCTGTGGAGGACAACAATCGACTCGGCAGTGTTGCAGCCCTGCTGCTATGTCCGACAGCCCTGTGACTTGTGGTAACGGTGAAACGTACAGCATCCAGAAAGTCACCAGCTGCGCATGTGCAGAGTGTACCGTGCCGGATATGGTCGTTCGTGGGAAAGTAGTTGACCCTGACGGAAATCCGGTAAAGAAAGGCGAGATAACTGTGGGAGACGGAGATGAAAAGTACTCAACGGACTTAAAAGGAAATTTCAATTTTCGCGTCAAGTCCGGAACCAAGAGACTGGTGCTGACCGTAAAAGACAAACTCCAAGGACTGTTGGAGGACACGACAAAACCCTTCACACTTCACGAGGGTCAAGTGTCATTCTACACCATCGTGCTCCAAAGAAGGCGCCTGCAATCAAATTCCAAGCTAGTCAGGAGCAGAACTTCCCTCTTGGTGGGTCCGGTGGCAAACCCAGTTTCGTCGAACTCAAAATTCCTGCAAGTGCCTTCCTTACAGCTGATGGAACAACCTACAATGGTGAGGTCACAGCAAACATCGGAGTAATTGATCCTAGAAGCCAAGCAGACATGGCAGCAGCTCCGGGTGACTTTTCAGCGTTAGACGAAAACGGGGAGGAAGTGATGCTTGGCACAGCGGGAATACTGAGGCAGGCTTTCACTGGCGCTAACGGCAATCGACTCAGCCTGGGCAAAAACATTACCGTCCGCATAGACGCTGAGCAGCTGGATCTACCCGATGGGGTTACAGTTTACCAGTGGTACCTGAGCAAGCAAACAGGTCGTTGGGTGAAGTTTGGAGTACTGCGTCCTGAAGAAGGTGGCTCGAGGCGTAAGAGGCAAGCAAGGAAGTTCTTTGTGAGTGAAATTACGCCAGATGTCCCCCCGGACAGCATCAACTGGGATTACGTCGAAACTACGAGCTATGTCCGAGTCAGGGCACCTCCAGGCACAGTGGTGACTCGCATTGCGTTGAGCGACAATGGCCAACAGTATACCTCCTATCGCCAAGAAACCGTCCCGGCTAGCGGAATCCTGTGCATTCTGACTCCACGAGACAAGCCAGCGATCCTACAAGCGGAACTAGATGGAGCGCCCCTGTTGCCACAGCAACCCATAAACTTTCCTTCAGCTGTGAACCCTCAGATTATCGATGGATCGTCCGTCGGGAACATTTTCAAGATCCAGTCGTTCAATTTAATGTCCACTAAAGCTGATGACAGTGGCCCGGTGTACCTCAAAGGTGAGGAAGGCAGATGTGGAACACAACAAGCAAATGACTTGGCATTTGAATTCCAAGAAGCCAACGCTGGTCAATTATTCCACTGGGAAACTCCTCGAATTCAAGATCCTAACGATCCTGGCTTCTGGGACGTAAGGCCAGATGAGATTTGCTTCGTCAAAGCGCTTGTTACAGGATCGAAGCCCGACTCAGTCATATATGTTAAAAGCACCGGAAAAGCTCAGGGTAGTCCAGATGTGGATTACGGTTACACCGCGGAGAAGAGTGCCATGGTTGGCGCACAGGGCGTGGTGTGCTTGGAGTACCGGTGCAACGAAGGTCCGCAAGCGCCGTACCAGACCCACCTACAATTCCTTACACTGACCGGGACATGCACATTCCAGGGGTCAATGGTGTTTTAGACGGGCAACAAGGCCAGTGTCGTGTATCGCCAGGCAGTTCCTCCAGTAGCGAGCGAAACTTCTGTGTGCCAAGTGACTTGGTGGGAGGAGACGCTGGACTGTACACGGGTGATTCAGGTGTGGCCAAGAACAGGTGCCTCACTGGAAACAACCAGTACAATTCAGGACGACCCATTGCCACAGATGTAAACCCTACCGTGCAACTTAACTGCAAGTAAGTGAGCGGCTTGACAAGGAAGCTTGGCTGCTGAGCGTTTTCTTATTACGTGTACCGTATTTCCTCTATTTAGCCCCTCCCTTTATAAGCTCCCTTCTAATAAGACCCCCCTTCCAGGGACAAAATATTAATAAGCTCCCTTCCTCTATGAAGTCCCCTCCTCCAATATTAGTTGTTAGTCACTTGCGAGTGACTCCAACGAAGCAATTGTGACGCACTTTCATGTGAATATAGTAAGTTGTATTTTGTAAGCTGCTTATAAATCAATCTCGTTGGGAATACATTCTCGGGAGTACTGACATTAATTTACCAAATGATATTCTCACATATTTACCGCAAGTACGATGCTTATGGGCTGTTGTTTCTCTTTCGTTTCAGCTAAGACTGTGGTGGATTCGGGATATCAGAAGAAATCTGCTAGTTGACAGCAGTTGACGTATTAAGACTGACAGGGGCATTGCTGAAACTGTTTGGGTAAAAGATGGGACTAAAACCAGTTAACTTGAAAATCTAACGATTCTGTAAACTGGATAATAATAAAGAAGGGTATTAAAAAAAGTTTGGATTTCACTGGTTTTTTTGGATAAGTACTCTCCCTATTCTCCTCGCGGATTTAATTCGGCGCTTCGCCAGAAAAAAACTGCAAGGCTTGGCCATGCTATGCCATTGCCTCATCCATCAACCCAATACCCATGGACGAATAGACGCTATGCCTTGCCAAATCAGCAAATACATTATTACTGTTTGAAATAGGCTTAAAGAGGCGCGGTGCATGCCTAATAGTTAGACGCGTGTTCTCGGTTAACGGCTATTCCATCAAAGAAAGGACAGGAGTCCCGAAACGTCTGGATTTTCTAACATCTTAAAGGAGCTACGTCACGGGTGGGGCATCTTGAAAAAATTGGCAAATTTTTTTAAGTTCGCAATCCGTCTTAATCTTCTCCATCCTCAACCATCCTTGTTCCTGTTTGGTTTATTATCACCTCTTTGGTGTTTTTCTACCTTAGTAAACTATTATTTTGAGGCTTTCTTCAATTTGAAGGTAATTTTGCACTTCGCAAAAATGACTTATATTCATCGTGACATAGCTCCTTATATTTTGAATCTGAACTCCCCCCTAGCAGTATAAATGGTCGGAAAACTAGCGAATGGTTAGGGTAACCAGACAAAACATTCTGGGGCATAATCTGCGATATGGACTATTGTTATTTTGTGTTTATTATCCGTCAAATAGTAATTTTCTTTAGTTAGTGCAAAATTTCACGATAAGGGTTTGGTCGGATATCCTGTCTACTGGTAACCTGCGATCAGGTGAATTTTTCCGCGCTCTCATTTACTCTTCATCTTTACGCGCGAGCCCCAACCTCGTTCCCAGTGCTATCCGCGTGGCCGTGTGGCGCCCCCGACAAATATTTGTCGGGGGCGCCACGCGGATAGCACTGGGAACGAGGTTGGCGCGAGCCCCGTAGAGAGAACACAGAGCGCGAAAATTTGCATAAGCGCAGGTGAGTCTAATGGAAACCGAAATTCGGTAATTTCGCGGGTTTAGTTTCGCCCGCTCTACAAACTAAAGGGAAAGAGGGACTCATCGTAATCTAGGATTTACCCACCTGAAAGACGGCTGGGGACTAAAATGCAATCTCGTTCCCAGAGGCCGCGATCCTTTTGGTCAGCACCAAGGAATCTCGGGTTCGGTCACCGCTGACCGAAACGCGCTGGCTCTGGGGACGAGATTGACTAAAATGGTAAAGTTAACACCAAATTTTTTTCCGAGCCTTTGAGTTTTGTTTGTATATTGGGGAGATTAATATTAACGCATCACGTTTGTTTTTCCCTCGAACGACAAAATCCGGCATTTACAGTTTGCCTTTTTCTATGTGAAATGAGTAATTTCGCGTTTTATGTCAATGTGTGAATTATATTTTTTGTAAAGAAATGACGGTAATTGTTAAGCTTGGTAGATACACAACAAGAGAGATATTCAGTCACCGACACAAGCTACTCGGAAAACGAATTCTGAGTAAACTCGGAATATCACATAGAGCGATTTTCAATTGAGTGTTGAAAGTAATCCGGAATTGCTTTGGTTTTTCTTTACTGCGCTCTGTGATTGGTTTAAAAAACTCGCGCCACCTTCTCAACCTACCGGCTCAACCAATCAGATGCAAAACCAAAACCAATCGCTACTTGGTCACACGCGATTTCCCGCGCTTGACGCCCGTCACGTGCATTTTCTTCGAGTTCCCATTGGTTCATTACGTTGTTCACGTGTGCTGTGATTGGCCATTGTAATTGCTTTAGTTTTGGTTTTACGACACTAATCCCAGGTTCGACTCCCGTTGTCAGCTCGAAATCCGTTTTCCGAGTAGCTTGTGTCACTGACTGAATAATATATTTCTCATTATCGGAAGGAATTTTGCCTGTCAACAATGTTTGGGTTCATATTTGGAAGGGATTTTGCGTCTGAAAAATTTAAGGTACATACTTTTTTTAATTTTAATTTTTATTTAAACAATATTTTTTCTCAACATTTGCTCTAAGAGCAGATGCTCATCTAGAGAGCTTACGTTAAAAGGTACATACTAACCTGTGATCAGGTGTTCTTTTCCTTTTCTTTCATTTCGCGGAGAGAAAGAGCGCGGAGAGTGAGGAGAGGGAAAGGAAGAGAGGAGGGCCTGATCGCAGGTTAGGTGCATACAAGAATACTGCATGGTAGAAGTCTAAACATAACTTTATGAAACGCAAAACAAGTTCTACAGTCGTCAATTGAACATCACAAGTCTGAGCATACCGTAACGACATAAAATACTAAACAAGTTCTACAATAGGGGGCTTACAATATTGGAAGAAGATAGGGGGTTGTTATCAGAGTTTTACGGTATAGACCTTATTCATAAATGGCGGCCGGTTAATTATTCTTTTATATTCATGCTAATCAGCCCCCCTAGCCTCGTTAGTATGTGCAAAATTCAAAAGCATTTTTACCCTAAAATGAGGCTAGAGAGGCTGATTAGCATGAATATAAAAGAATAATTAATCCACCACCATTTATGAATAAGGTCTATATGGGCTGCGCAAAGGGTTAAAACCTCCCCACAGTAATCACACAATGCAAGTTTTAATTCTTTATTCAGTGTCTGTTTGACAGTTCCTGACAGTAATGTATACCTGTAGTATTCAGCTATTTATTTTTACCAGTCCTGTTGAGGTGCAAACTGACCGGGAAACACTCTTACTGTTCCTGTGCCGAACTCCGGGGCCTTCTCCGCCCAGAAGAAAGCTTTCAAACCAAAAATTCCTTCCTCTGTGATTTTCTTTACAAGGCTTGAATAACCGGCGTTTCTTCACGTATAAAAACGTGAACAGATTTGTCGACATTGTAAACGATCAAGTCTTTCGATGAATCAGGATCTGCCGTAGTAACAGGCCTTTGTACTTTGACAACAAACGACTTGTTGGCCGGGACACTGGATTGTGAGGCAACACACTCGTCTGTCTTTCCACCACTCAATGACACTGTCGGTTTGTCAGCGTGGAGCACATTACTGATGGCAGACAAGAAGGGATAGCGACTGATCTGCGCTATAATACCCTCTTCACATCTCTGCTTGTGTCCGCCCTTCTTCCAATGTTCTTTCTGGCATTCCCTTCCACAGTACAAAGTCACGTGACATCTGGCACAGCGCTTCAACTTTTCAACCACTTTACCTTAAATTAAAAAGAAAAATAATGTGTTGGATATTTTTGAACTACAGTACTGTATATTGTAGACCTAATAACCTGCGATCAGGCTAATTCTTCTGCGCTCCTAATCTGACCAAAACAACTTGAACTCATAATCTTTACAGGATCAGTACAGTATCGCTCAAAAGTAAGTTATCACCTCTCGCCTCGTTTCCTAATCTCCTTCGCAGCCGTTATTTGTGTCGTCCAACGTTCCTCCCCACTACTCGTTTCCATGCATTCAAATACTTCCAGTTTTTTTCAGACGGCCTCTCCGCGCGAGCAACGAGGATACGCGTCTCGCGAGAAACGCGTCTTGCGAGAAGGCGGCAACTTACGTACTGTACAATGTAGTTCATCTAGTTTGATCAGGGAGTTTACGCAAACACGACGACGACGATGGCAACGAAAAACGTCAATAAAAGTTATAATGAGCAGTACAATGGCTCTGCATGTGCGTTATACATTTTACTACATGATTTCTTAGCTGTCCTCTGCAAAATAACAACATGAAATGACCAAATTCTGCGTTTTGTGGAGAAAGCGAACCACGACGCCAATTTTTTCAAGTTTCTATTTGGAATTCAATACGATCTTTACATCTTCAGCTGGACGATAGCTCTGACACCTACAAAGTATGACAAACTACAAATAATCTTTTAATGACTGTGGTCAACAATTTGATTCATGACACATCATATAATTTACTGGTAATTTTAATGGTGATCATCATCATACTTCTCTTCAAAACTTCAATCCAAATGCTACAGGTCATAGGAATATAAAATAATTACCAAATCAAAGGAAAATGTTTTGATACAGTGGAACCCCACTTTACGGACACTTTTTAATATGGACACCCGCTTATTACGGACAGTTTTGTTTGTCCCAACGACACATATTTTTAACAATTATTGGATGAGGTTTTTGTGATATCCAGAATAATCAAGGTCGAGGTAAGAGTTATCAGCCGAAGCCGAAGGCTGAGGCTGATAACTCTTACCGAGACCTTGATTATTCTGGAAATCACAAAAACCGAATCTAATATTATTGTTTTATTATACATTCAACGAAAAAAAAAAAAATCCTTTTGCCAACGATGTTGTCTACTTATAAGCGGCAAGCAACGCAAAGCGCACAAACTTGACATGATCCTCTCGTGAACTTGACATGATTACCCGTGACCTTGAGTGCACTTGACATGATTATTGTATAATCTGCTGGTAGATGAAGTAGATGCTTTCAAAGGCGCTGATTTCGAAAATTCACTGTACGCTTTCGGCCAATCAGAAAAGAGATAGTGAGTTTAATGTATAATAATCTCTTATATCAGCCCACTTAATACGGACACCTGGATAATACGGACACTTCTTCATGTCCCATTGTTGTCCGTATTAACCGGGTTCCACTGTATAAAAGATGTTGTGGTTAACAAGACCACACTGGACACAAGTGTGCCGTCAAATTGGATAGTGCTGTATAGTGTGAGCTACATGCAGCCTTAAGTGAAGTGAAAAAGCATTTGAATTTCTCAGTTCCTGATAATTTAACAACAACTGTTTTAGGCGGGGAAACTCGTGCCGGAAATACGTCTGCGTTCGCAGGCTAACAAAACACTGGACATTATCAAACAGTATTTTGAAAATAATCAGATTCAACATACCACAGTTGGCACAGCTTGCCGCTCGCTTTGCAGCAGAAGAATCAGCATTCCTGTTTGCCTTGTGTAGCAGTATTCTAATATCAGGTGAAGTCCTTGCTTGATCAAATGCAGTTTTACCATCATTACACGTAGCCTGTGGATCAGCGCCATGCTTTAACAGAAGTTTAACAATATCCACAGCACCTGAAATGATAAATCCTGCATAAGTTGTTTCTAAGAACACATTGGGAGGCTTGTCTAATGGTTAGCACATTGGAATCCAGATTGAGTGGTCTGAATTCGAGAGCTGGCCAAGGCACCTACACCCTCCACCACCCCCTCCCCCGCTCCGACTTTCCAGGGGGAGTAGCAATACTCCTAGTTGGCTTCATGCTATGGAAAACCGTGATAAGCTCCGGCAGTTGTGGGCCACTAGGCTTGTGAAGACTTTACCTTCACATTGTATATGGCGTGTGAGGCATGGTGGTCTAAAGGCCCCGGGGGTGGGGGGGGGGGGGGACTCCCATACGAAAGTGACAGGATGCTCATCGTCCCTTTAGGGGTGTAAATTACAGATTTTGGTCCCCCTTAGGGTGTCCAGGACGGAACAGTAATATTTTTAGCCATCAAGGTATCTTTTAGGGTTGCACGTGAAGAAATAATAAAAAAACACCATCATACTGTGTCAGAAGCTTATCACCTAGGTGATAAGCATCTGACTGTGTATAATGGTATCTTTTAGGGGTCAAAAAAGGATTGAGCCACGCCCAGATTTGTCCCTTTTAGGGGTGTAATTTGAAATTTCCTACGAGCATCCCCGTCACTTTCATATGGGAGTCCCCCCTGGGGGTCTAAAGGTTAGTGCATTGGTCTCTGGATTGAGACGTCCAATTTCGAGCTTGGTGTTCTTGAGCAAGACACTGTACTCTCACAGTCAAGTGCCAAATTTCTGCACCCAAGAGCTAGTATCAACCCATCCAGGTGGAGAAGTAATATCTGACACAGACGAGCCTACAGGACAAAGAGGGGGGTGGGGTGGGGACTCTGTATATGGTACTAACAGGGATGTTCATTGTACCGTTTAGGAATTGAAAATCATCATTGGTATCGTTTATGGTGTTCCATATTTTCACATTTTCACAGTTACATGCATCATGGTAGCACAGAGGGTATGTTTTATAAGTTGTCAAGAAATGAATTGACATCTAAAAATCTCTTTTGTCTGGTACAGCTCTTTGAGGTATGTGACCCATGAGGTCAAATCTTGGCTGAGAAGTTTTTTTATTGCAATAGGCTTTCAACTATCATATCTAACTGGAAACGGTTTTAGTACTCTTCTAGCTCTGTGGATCAAAATCCGCTAATCTCAGACCAACCCTTTTGGTCTGGGATTGAAAAAGTACCAGTAAAGTGGGGCCCCCTGGATATGCCACTGGTATCCAATATTTCGACCAAAAATTACGGTTTGAAACTCCGGAACGTTAGGACAACCTCAAGAGGTACAGTCAACTCTCTCTTAACAGACACCTCTATAAGACGGACACCTCTATAAGACGGACACTTGGTGTTGGTCCCTGCGCGCCATTTTTCAGTCATATTACTGCATCTAAACTCTCTATATTACCACTGATTTCAATGCTACGCGACTTTCGAAATCAAAATTCACTTGGCAATAGACCTCTGTCAATCATGCGTACCTTATATGGCTTTTCACCTGCTGTGCGACAAAATCATGCACGCACGATTGCAGTGTACTGAAAAATCACTGCTTTCTACTTTTACACTTCGCTACCGCCATTTTTGAAAAGGAAATAACTTTTCTGGATCTGTTGTTTACAAACAGAGAAACGTCCGAAAACAGCACTGACTACGATTACATTACACGACACAAATCTGCATAATAATGTCTAGACATGTCTAGTCATATCATTACGCATGACTGACAGAAGTGTATTGCCAACTTCACAGTCAGAGGTTTGACTTTGAAGGTCGCATATATAGCAATGAAATCAGTGGTAAAGTGGCCACCTCTCTAAGACGGACAGTTTGTGCCAGTCCCGATGGTGTCCGTCTTAGAGAGAGTTCACTGTATACCCAAATTTCTGAAACTCCAGAATTTTTGATCGAATGGAAAGCGCCCTAAACAGCATTTTCACCTTTTGTTGTGTCAGAAGTTTTCGACAGAAGACATGGTCGTTTGGTCATGGTTTTTCTACCCTCAAACAACACATACTGAAAGCTTAACAACAATGAACAAAGGTGGCAATTTATACTGTAAACTAGTAACTAGCTAGACTTACCGACATAAGCCGCACAGTGCAAACAGGTCATACCAGCATATGTACGAGCAACAATAGAAGCTTTGCACTCTTCGATAAGATACTTGGCGATTTCTAGATGAGCTGCCCTCCCACAAGCATAGAACAGCGGTGTGAATCCAAGAGCGTCTTTTATCTCTACAGAAGCTCCATTCTTAATCAGCAGCCTCACAAAAGAGGCTTCTTTTGTGTGACGGCGTAATGCAACGCCGTAAATCCTAACTTATCCTGTTCGTTAATTTGAAGTTTCCCCAACGCTTTTCTCATAAACATGTACGCCTGCACTAGGCTTTTGCCTTCCTCGTCTTCTTGACTTTCAGTGATTATAATGGCTAGTTCCGTGGATGGTTCAGCCCGATATGCAGCCAATCTGTCACTGTCCATGTCAACTTCTTCCTCGTCCAGGTCCGCCATCTTGGAAATTTATACTCTACAAGGGGTTGTGGAATTGGAGTACTAAAACACGCTCTTGTAGATATAGAATGGTCGGATGTAAGTTGAATTAAGATTGATAAATAGTCTTCAATAAAAACGTAGAGGAAATACTAAACTGAAGGCCGGTACTGAAGGACACGCGATGGCTAACCGGGAACAGACTGAAAATGTCGTTTAGGAGGGTGGAGGGGTGGGGGGTGGGGGGTCGTTGTAAACCAGGCTTTTTTGATCATTTGTGACTACATGACACACATGCATGGAAAAACCTAGTATGCGTTCGCCATTGTTTATAACTGAAAAGGAAGTTGATAAAAGGGGTAAAAACTGCAGTTCGTATGTTGGACAATTTAATTCCTCCCTACCCTCGCAGGTTTCACATGTTCTGAACTTAAAATGAATACCAGTCTTCCGGTTCTGCACCTCAAGCATTCATCTTTTTAACGGCAATGCTGGCCGTTGTTTTTAGTAAAAACTTTTGAATGAATGTGAAGAATAATTACAGCACTTCTAGTATAAAACTTCAAAATATACTCTATAAACTCATGGGCAAGAGTGTTCGTCACACAGTCCGTCACGCATTTATCTTTCCTCTTTCGGAGCATTCTCGTCCCCAGAGGCCACGATCCTTTTGGTCAGCACCAAGAATCGAGACCTCTGGCCGGAACCAATTTGTTGAGCATGCGCAGAGTAACCGGAAGTCCGCGAATCGCGGACTACCGTCAAATCTGACAAATCTGATTGGCTGAGAATATAGAACGAGTACTCTGCGCATGTTCAACAAATTGGTTCCGGCCAGAGGTCTCGATTCTTGGTGCTGACCAAAAGGATCGTGGCCTCTGGGGACGAGAATGCTTTCGGAGAAAACTACAATAGACAGACGATCACGTGCAAGGACGCAGCCAATCAAAATGCGCCCAGACATAAAGTTTGGTTGTTGTGGTTTTTGGTCCACCGGGTGAGAAAAAGCCGAAAAATCCACCAATGCATGGAATTCTCGGTACGACTTGGCCCAAGATGACTCTAGCGTCTTATCTAAAGATCAAAGAGGAAACTCTGTTGGTCTACTGTTTATACTGTGTGGGGTTTTTGGTAAGAACTCTTTCCGGTTTCGATTCATGCATGGTGCATGTCTTTCATCCAATTGATCTGATCAAATGTTTATTATTTACATTTTCACAGGATTTATTTGCTGTAAGCTGTTTCTTACCTTTGCTTACGCACAGAGCCAGGGAATTGGGGGCATCACCATCGCTTGTTGGGGTCATAGGTACGTATTGAAGTATTAAAAAAATGAATGAACTTATCAGCCATCAAGAGATTCATTACCACAACATGCATGTACAAAAGCTTATTATGTGGAGATTACACCTGTTCAGTTTTGGGTAGTATTGTATTACAACAGTGTTCATTTGTCCCTAGCATAAATCCCTAAAATGTCGATAGAAAGATAACTGTTATTGGTTTTATTTACGCACTGTTCAAACCCCGGGATCTTTCCCCATATGTTTGTATACATGTATGTTGTGGTTTAAATTTTGGTTTGAAAATTTTTAATCCTGCAGTTTGCTTTTTAATTTTCCTTTGTCTCATATTACCATAATCATGCATATCTGAAACAAAGGAAAATAAAAATCATACTGGTTTATAAATTTTAAAATTTAAAACAAATTTAAACAACGTGATCCACAGATTGGAATCATATTTGGTTTCAGGATTTCTGATAAAAACATTCAAAAAGACTTAAATTTTGCTTTAATTTACTTGAATTTGTGTTCATTTGTTTTCATGATTGAATACAATGTTTAAAACACCCTTAAAATTGGACAAAATTAAGACATGCAAATTTCTGAATGCTGGCTGTTCTCTGGGAAACCCTGAAGTGAAATTGACAGCTGTTTGTTTATCTTGATTGGCAGGCTCTATATATGGTGGTCTTCAGTTTTTTTCCAGCCCAATCATGGTAAGTGTATAATGAGGTATAAATATTATACTTCGATCCTATTCTCAATACCACAAGGCCTCGTCAGCTAACATTCCGCAGTTCTTTTGTACCAACCATTTTTTTATCTTTATTAATTCAGGGCAAACTGAGTGACATTTTTGGAAGAAAGAAGCTACTTTTGGTGAGCCTGTTGGGTGCAGCTATGGGTTATTTTCTTACAGGACTTCCAACAACATTACTTTTCCTGGCAGTCAGTAGGATCCCTGTAGGTAAGAGTATTATAAGTTGATTGCTGCTTGGCCTGCGATGCACAACAGGTGTAATCAGGGAGAGAGGGTAGATATTCTGCCTTGGATGATCATACAGAAAGGTGGTCCCATCCCCAATGTGGGAAATAAAAGAACCATTGAAGACTAAGGGTCTGTGACCCAGGGGGGGGGGGGGGGGGTACTCGGGTATGTTTTGGGTGGGTAAGTGCCACCCAGGTCTCCAAATTTTGATCCTGTTTTAGAATCGAAAGAATTTGCATTCAAAACGATACACCGTTCTAGAAATAGGCCAATTTTTAATACCCCGTTCTGGACGCTCATTTTTGAGAAGTCTTGAATATGGATACCCCATTCTAGATCAGGAGTCCCAAAATCACGACCCCATTGGGCGGCACATACCCGTATATCTGTGACTCACTGACATTCACGTCACATCCTAATCTCATACCCAGATATTCTCATCTCCCGAGGGTTGAGAAGATCTGGGTACGAGATTATTCACATCCCATTGGTGGGTTGCATTGGCTGAGATGAGATAGAAGCTGCAAGAGACATGCATCCAATCTCATATTTGACATTGATTTGTCAAAAGTACAGTGCGACTACTTGAACTGGGCTACTTGGAAGAAAATTGATCAATCGCAACATTAATTGAGAACAAAGAATGGCAATCTTTTTCGTAAACAGACAGACCAATATAGACATGTCTGTTGCTTGTTGATTTCAGTGAATACAATTCAAGATGTGTGTACTTTAATTTTCCACAGGGATTTTCAAGCACAGTCAAAGTGTTGCAAAGACATATCTGTCTGATATCTCACCATCTGTTGATCACCCCAAAGTGTTCGGCAACTTCAATGCTTTCTCCAGTCTTGGCTTCGTGATTGGTCCATTGATTGGCGGTCACTTGGCTATGCAGTCAAATGGGTTTTCCAAGGTGTCTACCTTAACGGCAAGCATTTTTATGATCAATTTTTTCTTTGTGTGGTTGTTTGTGGCACCTGTCGAACAAGTGAAAGGACAACCTTGCAGAAGACAAGAACAAGAACTAATTGATGATGAGAGTAAAGGGAACATTAACAATGAAATGGCTAATCAGCCGAAGGGAGGAATGGAACATAATGGACTGGGAAGTGAAGCGACACCAAGTAAAGCTGCAAACACGTCATCATCTAATGGTATATTTAAAATCGCTTCGATGAGCTCCACACTGGACCTGATAGTCATTCGCTTTGTCATGGGATTTTCAATGTTAGTTTTCCGAAGCAACTTCACATCCATGTTAGAATTCCACTTTAACACCACTCCAAAAACTAATGGCTACATAATGTCATATAACGGGCTAGTCAGTGGTTTATCTGGAATTCTTGTAGGGAAAATATCCAACTTCTATCACCACAATGATGCAAAGATGCTGCTTCATTTCTCGCTCATTCTTACAGCGTCACTTCTAGGCATAACATTTTCACCCAGTATCTTGTTTGTTGCAGTCTTCATCACCCCACTTGCCGTTTCAAGTGCTGTGTCGCGGGTCTGTGTGACCAACCTCACATTCCGCAGGGGACGGGGGGATGAGAAAGGGGTAATTTTTGGGGTAGGGAACTCCATGCTGTCATTCGCACGTATGATCTCCCCTGCCCTGGGCGGAGTCGCTCAGGAAGTCAGTGTGTATGCACCTGGTAGCATTGGTGCACTGATAGCTGGTACTGGTGTACTTATTATGCTACTCTTTCCACCAGACAGGCACAAAGTGAACAGAAATGAGAAAAAGGACCAGTAACCCTTTCAATCCCAGAAGAGTCAAAGCTCAAAATTAGTAAAAAATCCCAAATTGCATTAATTTTTCAAGATATGGAAAAACAAACAGTACCACATGAAAGTACTGCTCAATAGCTTTCATTTGAATGGTCACACGCTAGGGTTTGATCCACAGACGTAAAAAGTTGGAAACACAAATAATTCACTTGATGCTCGATTCTGGAGTGAAGGGGATTATTTTGTGTTGGGGTATGAATGTTCAGTAATATTTTTATTATTATTAATAATAATTAGGGTTATTAGTAGTAAATTCCCCCAACTGAACCACACCTCCTTACAATGGTCACCTCTCTACAACAGCCAGGTTTTCTCGTCCCAACTACATGCTGATGTATTACACTTACTCTTACTGCTACCTTCCTATAATGACCAGTTATATAAGGGTAAAAGGCTAAGGGAAATGATAGAAAAAGTTGTGTTTAATTGATTTTTAATATTATTTATTAGTCACTTGGTACATATAATGTACATTAGTTTTATGTACAAATTTCATAGTAATAAGTATTACTGGTAGATGTTTTGCATACTCTGACAATTTAGTCTCAATATTATTGAAGCCCCATGCCAGCGATTCTTGCATAGTCTATCTTGATTGATTTATTTTGATTAGTAAAATTTCAGTTGATACTTCAAACTATAAAGGGGAAATAACAAATATTTCAGTAAATATTGTGCCTGTTACTACCTTTAAAAGTCTTTCATTGTCAGAGTATACAGTAGAACCCCGCTAACTCGAACTCGGTTAACTTGAACTCCCCGCCATCTCGAACTCAAACCCATTCATCCTTGTTTTTCAGTAATTTACTATCGGCTAACTCGAACCCCCGCTACATGTATCTCAAACTATTTTTGTTTCCCTTGGGAGTTCGAGTTAGCGGGTACTACTATAACGTTGTAAAATTATTATAATATTATTTTGGATCTACTGTATAGCATGAAATGCTCGCAGAAATTTAATGCTAAAAATAACAAACAAAACAAACATCATACGGTCATGTATGTAGATGCAAATGTGTTCTTCCATATTTGGTATGGTTGGCATTAAAATGCACTCAATTTTATAGACTTTAACGGTACTACCGCTATTAATTTCAACATGTGTAAAATAGTGCTATTAAAATTAATAATACATTTACATTAAATGTTGGATTTGATGTCCAAAGTTTGGACACTGTGTATGTTCATCAATGAAAACCTAGTAAACTAGGATTTATTTTGTAAATAACTAACTGTTCTATAAACCAAACGATAAAATGCAATAAAGAATATTCTGTCACTAAGTGTACATCTTGCCATGGTCGTCATCTCTGGAGTAAAGATGGTGGACTGTGAATTTTTACATTTTCATCCCAGGAGCAGTCTGCAAGCTAAGGAAAAAATAAAACAGACAGACAACTGATTACATGTAGTCAGTAGTCACCTTTTTGCAATCTGAACTTTTCAGTTTGAGATCATTATGCTAGCTTTGTTGAGTTTAATAAATTTAAATTCACATTGGCTTGGTAGTAACAGTTATTGGACTGAGTAGAGTAAAATTCAGGGAATACCGATAATGAATCTAATTTATGTTTACTCGGCTGAATTTTCCCCAAATTGTACGTCACATGGTCCAATAGCAGTTATTACAGACGGTCAGCGGTTTGACATGCAAACGAGGTGAAAGGGTCAATCTGGTATTGTTAGCCGTTTGACATGCAAACGAGGCGAAAGGGTCAATCTGGCATTGTATTGGCCCATTAGCCTCATTTGTAGGCTCGATTACCAGCTGCTTTTCGGGAAAATGAGCCAGAACGAAGATCGGACTTGAGAGAGCAGCGGAAATTGAGCCTAACTCGTTTGCATACTTTTTAAAAACAAAAGAATATTTGACTGCGGGCTCAACTATAACAGCTATTACTGGTACCAATAACAATTTTTATCTGTATAGGCCATTTCCGAGTTGCCTTTTGCTTCTGTTTCAAAACAAGTCAGGCTCAGTGGTGAACAGCCTTTCATATGGAAATGAGTTTTACCGGCACAATTTATATTGTCATGCAAATGATGGCCTATTTGAGGTTTGTACTATGAGAACCTATTTTTGGTAAAAAAAGTCAGTGATATATGCCATCAGTTTTTTTTGATTTTTTTTTTTTGATTTTTTTTTGTGATTTTTTTTGTGATTTTTTTTTTTTTCAATTTTTTTTCTCATCAGTTTTACAAATGTAGTAGGGAAACAGCAAGAAAGAACCCATTCAAGTGCATGTAATTGAGGCGTGAATGGCATACATTGTCGCGGGTCTCCTAATCCAAATGCAGCCATGTGATTGCATGCGGAGAACCATTCAGAAACTGTTATTGATATGAATAATAATTAATCATATCAATAACAGTTTCTGAATGGTTTAAATTTATTATTTTACTCATGACTAATGAGAATGGATCAAAATTGAGCTGTAAATATTATCAGTGTTTGAAACAGCTATTAAAAATAATAATAAATAAAAGTTTTCCCACCTGCCCAGGCAGATGAAGGTTAAAATCCAAACCAACAACAAATTCTGTGTGGTGTTCTACAGATTCTAAAGGGCGCGGTCCATTACTGATGTTCCATGTTCGCACTGTGAAATCGTATGAACAAGATGCTAATAGAGAGCTGTTATGGGGCGAGCACTGGGGAGAGAAAAGTGGATTGATTAATAATAATATTGCAAAATCACTGAATAAAGTTTGAATAATAATAATTATTATACGACGTGACGTTTTAGAGTGTGAATACGCACAAAGAGGAGAGCAGATATGAGACCGTATTACACGGGTCTCAGTCCCACCGCGCGCTACGGAACACACTGTTGAAAGCCTATATTTTAGGAAAGATATTATGTCGTATAATAAACAATTTATTCAGCGGAAAGTTGTGTAATACGGCTGGGCATTTTTACTCGTCAATGTTTATTTTTTCAAGCCTAAAGGCTCGAAAAAATAAAAACTGACTCGTAAAAATACCCAGCCGTATTACACAACTTTCCGCTGAATAACCTCTATTTATTACATAGTAACATGGATTCTGCACATAACATTTGACCATAACACCTCTGAAATAACAAGAAA
Source organism: Desmophyllum pertusum (assembly GCA_029204205.1). NCBI lineage: Eukaryota > Metazoa > Cnidaria > Anthozoa > Scleractinia > Caryophylliidae > Desmophyllum > Desmophyllum pertusum. Next base: position 160,103 of record MU825452.1, on the reverse strand, counting down.
TGAGCAGATCAAGACATCACACCTTGACTCGTCTAACAGCGTACTGATGACCTTCAAGATTGAAGACTGGAGATGCTGTGTTACGTAAATCCCAACCCCTGCAAGTAGTAAGTTGAAATTTTGTTTAAAAGTTGAGTTGATTGAGAAATACTAATTTTAATTTTTCAATGCCAGTATAGTAGTCAGAAAATATAATTATGTTCAAAATTAATATCAACTTGGCTGGCCAAAAGCAGAATGATGCCCAATAAAATTTGACTATGAACATCTCATCAAAGGGAAGTAGCAATCCCCCAGCGAGAAAAAACATATGGTAAAACATAGGATAACCAACCAATCTTTATCATACAATATTTTTTTAATAGTACCTGATTCTTGTGTCCACTGATCCGGTGACTACTAGATTCTACAAAGAAGAGATTGTGTCAATAATCATTGTTAGATATAACTTCAATGTGTATTAACTAATTTTCAATAGGCCAATTTCGATATATTAAAATTCTAACTTAGCTCCGAGGCTTAGGGGAATAAAACAAAAGAATTTGAAAAGAAATCACATCGAGGTTGAGGGATGAAGAAATCATTTCTTTTGTTTTATTCCCCTAAGCCTCGGAGCTAAGTTAGAATTTTAATATATCAAAATTGGCCTATTTTAGGTACATGTATCTTCAAACTGCAGAGTAAAAAGTTTTAATTAACATTTTACTTTATATTATTATTATTGTTAATAATAACTCAACTGGCAGCTACATAGCTAGAATACCAATCCAGCATGTTAAATAGAAAGGTGTCACTGCTAATTTTCAGATTATTGTTTTTTCCTTTTGGAAAAATTAATCAATAATGTGAAAACGTCTTGAATGAGTGATGATAACTCACCTCTAACAAATACCTAAATCAGAAAAATATGCCATGGCCCATATTTAGCCATTTTCTTGAAAAAGTAAAAGACATTGTCTGGAAATTGTTTGTCATGAATTTGACAGATCCCTACATGTACCATCTGTGAGAATATTTTTCCTAACAATTATTATTATTAATTCATCCCCTGATACTCACTGCATCATACTTGGCCCAGTCACAAGTGAGGACCTCTCCATCATGAGCCCGGATGGTCTGTTGGGCATGGGGAGGGGCTGATACGTCCCATATCCTGAGGGTGTTGTCTCCTAGGAGTTTAAGAAAAATCACTCTATAAATAAAATATTGATTGTAGAGAATATGCTAGGTGAACTCCAAGCATTGTTAAAAGTAACAAGTTACAACAATTTTGAAGTCACTGATTTGAAAATCTGATTTTGATACAACTATAGATGTATTTTGATGTGATTCTTTTCTTATATCTTGTTTTGATCTGATTATATTTTTTGCTCTAATTCATTTTGATTTGCCTTTCAATATATTATACAAATCTGATTCTTTCATTAGATGAATCTGAATCTTACCTAAATGTCATATTTTGCAATTCTGCAGATACTTGTATGAATGTGATTGTTATCTCACATGAATTTGATTCTGATCTTATATGAATCATGAATCTGATTCTTGCTAATTTGTTTCAGGCGTATTTTGTGAATTTGTTTGGGGATTTTGGATGGTTATAATAATTTTTTTTATTGGAATCAGGGTTTTAATGGTCTTCCATTTTTGGGGGATAGACAAGGGTACCTTTAGGCAAAATTAGCTATCCCTGGAATTTGATTTCTTTAGGATGGCAGCTATGTATTTACCTGAAGCAGAGGCAAAAGTCCTTGGGACATGCGGGGACCACACAGCACTGTAGACAACATACTGGTGATCAGTAAATGTCGCTAATGATTGGGCTTGGTTTGGATCCCACTGAGAAAAAGAAACATTGATTCATTTTGTGCAATTGAAAAATTAGTCTGAAGTGTCAGCCACTTCCTCGCTCCAACCCCCCCCCCCCCCCCCCCGACACTTCAGACTATTGAAAAATACATTGTAGGCTTTTGTTAGCTGTTATAGGTTCGTCCACTACCTCTTGGAAGGAGACATGCATGCAATTGGCTCTTTAAACAATAGAAAGTAAGTCACAACAATGTTACTTAGGCTACAAAACAATAATAAGTCTTATTCACCAATTTTATGCTGTGGTCCCATGATGCACTCAAGAACTGATCAGTTTGTCTACTGCAGCTCCAGTCAACTCCGTAAACCTGCAAAATACAAGTTAGACAAATTTATCAATTTATGGTATGTACAACAGACATGAGTTTATGAATGTATTTCTTTTGATCTCTACCTCTGCTGTATGTTCTTTGAGAACCTTTATTGGGCCCTGTAAAAAGAGAATGGAGGTTAGTTTGGAGATGACATCTCATCCACGGGGTACTCCCGTCAATTTAGGATGCCAGTAGGTGTGTGCCGCAAAGATTCTTGAACCCTGAACCTATTTAAGGGTAGAAAATCGAAAATTGATACCTTTTTAAGGCCCAAAACCGAAAAATGTAAAAGCGTGTGAACAGGTCGTTTTTATTTTATTTTCTGTTTTAAAATCACTTTGTTAATACTTTAACGCCGGGTTGTTCAGTTTTAACAGACCATATATTTTTCATTTAGCTGGGTGTTTAGGTACTGCAATCTAGCTAATACAATTTAAAGGAACCCTATCTAAGGATCACAATACCAAAAAGGATACCCTATCTAAGGACTGAGCACCTCAAAAACCATACGGAAAACAGTAATCCCTGTAAAAATGTGAGAATGTTTGATTCCCAGTAGGTTGTTACCTTAGGATTTTTAATATCCCACATCTGAAGTGAGCCATCCCCACTTGCAGTGATGCAAAAATCCTGATTGTGTTCACTCCATGAGCAGTCAAAAAGACCCTCACCCCCACTCCCACCTGTGACAAGCAAGTTTGAAAATAATACATAACATAAAATTGCTGACATCCTGGGGTGAGGGTGGGGTGCAGTGGCAGATCCAAGGAGAGGGGGGTGTGGATTGAAAATGTGAATTTTCTTACCTAACATTAGGAGGGAGGGGGGGGGGGGGGATGACATATAACAAGCTAATCTCCAGCATCTTATTGATCGAGCATTCAATTCCAAATGGTGGCAACCAGGGGGGGCAGGCAGCACCCTTTGATCTTGCCGCTTTTCCGCTATACATGATCGCACAAGTAAAGAAATCTGTCAATCATTCGAGAAACGTACCTCTACGGGAGTTTGCTGTGGAATTTTCATCCATGGTGTCCCACAATGACCAAAGCTAAAGTTAAACAGCGACCGAATCGTTCCCATAGAGTTTTGAACGTGGAATCGCCAAAATATTTCTGAACGAACACAAACGCCCGTCATGTCCGCCATCGTCCGCCATGTTTATTTAAACAAACCAGTACTTAGTCTCGCTCAGCCAAATTTCTTAAATGTGCAATCATGTATACTAGGTCCCAGGCCTCGCTGCTAGCCACCCTTGGTGGCAACTCATTAGATGGAGTGACCACCATCTTGGATTTGAATCCCAGGAAGACACAAGGACTAATGGTTGCCATTCTCGAAGAGCAGGTTCAGACCTCACCCCACCCCACCACACCTGATAATTTTGCAAATACAAAATATTTTATTGCAAACAAGGAGCTTACCTGCCTAAAACCTGAATTCCACTGGGAAGGATGTCTAGTATGAATAACGTACCATTACCTAGAAAAGGGAAAAAAAATATCAATACTGATAGACAGTGATGAAATCTTTTTGGCATATTTTCATACAGTCGAAGCTCTCTGAGCTGACACTGTTGTAAGCGGACACTCTCGTAAGCGGACACTCTCATAAGCAGACACTTTCATAAGTGGACACTCTTGTAAGCAGACAGCTCTACTTATGGCTACCTTAAAGCACATACAAACCCTGTATTTTACATATTTGCGTAAGCGGCCAGCTCCAGTTGCAGACACTTTTTCTGCTTCCCAATGAATTCTGCTTACGAGAGCTTCGACTGTATTCACTGTACTAATATGATTTATGCCTCCTTTCATTGTGAGTTGAGAAAAAGAAAGAGAGAGAACTATGTAACTAAGCGACCATAATTTCTCTTATGTGGAGACTGGGAAGGGCGATGAGGAGGCGGACGGGAGGCAATCTCATCCAGTCAGAGATCAGGTTTACCTGCTATCCCATAATGCTGTGATGTCGCACAGAGAAGCCTTTGGCCAAAATATGGCGAAAACTTGACTGCATATCCATGGCGTCCAGGAGTGCGAAATGTAACAGCCATGACTGCAGAAAGACATGAGAATTATCAAATTGAATATAATTAAGTCCTTGCTGCCACAGCCACGGGCAGGGCTAAAGTACAGGTCACATTTCACAGGTCAGAGTCACAGGTCACCCTAAGGTTAGCCCTAACCTAACTCTAAAGCTAATCCTAGCCCCAACCCTAACATTAGGGTTAGCCTTAGGGTTAGGGTTAGGGTTAGGAATTAGCTTTAGAGTTAGGTTTATAGGGCTAGCCTTAAGGTGACCTGTGACCTGACCTGTGACCTGACCTGTGACCTGTACTTTAGCCCCGCCGCACAGCCACCCACAATAAGTTTTGATTTGAATGGCAGGTTTTCCACATCATGTGCTGCTTTTGACTTCCAATGTTATTGTTATCTCTTATACGCACAAAACGTTTATTTGGAAAACTTTAACTTCACAGCCATCTCCCCGTCCCCCACCCCCCCCCCCCCCCCCCCCCCCCCCACCGCCCCCCATTTCTAAATATAACCCTCCTGCTCTGCATAACCTATTAAAATTATAATAAGATCCCTACGGGGGCTTAATATGAAAATAAGGTTTTACTCAGACACGTGTTACGTTAAAATGTTCATGTTTAAAATCGTATTTTTATGCAAAGTTTTGCACCAGGACGTATTTTGAAACTGAGACAAAAAGCAACGTACTCAGAATCGAAAATTGACCTGTTTTGTATCCAACGTTTTGACTCTAATCCACCAGATCTTTATATTTTTAAGAAATGCGTGTGCTAGCTAATTAAATTGATAGCCGTTTTCTTCAGCTTACCATTCATTCACATCCTATGTCATGATTCAAGGGAAACGAATGTCAGAGGCGAGCTGTCGAACCGTCCGCCATATTGACGGCTTTGCCACCGAGCCTTTTTAACGCTGATTGAAGACACTTCGTTACTGATGATATGAAGTAGAAACTGTTCGGCCTCGCAAACACAGAATGCTACAAAACAAAATCAATGATTTATCGTGCGAATATTTCCTAGCAAGTCTTTAAAGTTTGATAACTTTGATGCAAATTTGCATAGAATAAAATAATGAGTAGTTCAGATTCCAAGGATTTTCTACAAGAGCTCAAAGAGCAAGCCAAGAGTAGCGTGTCCGATGGAAGTGATGATCAAGAACGTCCAAAGACACGCGTTGATCCGTCAGACGGCACAGTTTATGAATGGGATGGTGAAAAACGAGGCTGGTTTCCAAGGTGAGCTTATTAAAGGATCTTGTTATTATTTAGTAGGGTGCTTTCGATCAAACTAGAGCTGCCTTTCTGTTCAGTTGACGGTGTCGACGGTGGAGTCCGGATCCCTATACGTCTGACTCAAATCACTCATCGGTGAATGCTCCGGAGAATGCTGTACTTAAGCTTAACTTACATGTTTAATAAGCTTACTCACAACACGCTAAACTAAATAAGTCTTATTACAGTAAGCCTAATTATAAAGATTGATAGTACAACGAACTAAACATAAAAACGTATGAGATTCAAATTCTAAATCTACATGTATTGTATAATCCCCCCCCCCCCCCCATTTCAAATTTAGGATAGGGGTTGGGGGGGGGGGGGGGGTGTGGGTGCTTACTTAATAATTCCCAAGTCGTGGCCAGATATGGTAAGTTTTTTTTATTATAACATAAACAACAACATAACCTGAGTGTATATACAAAGCTGTTTGTATAGTTCTAATAGCGGCACACTTCATGCATATTCATGCATTCCGGCAGTCCCTCTTCTTTCGCTCGTTCGTGCCTCACTTCCGCTCGGCCCATTCCCGCTCGCTCTCGCTTCGCGCTCGATTTCCGCTCTCTCGCGCTTCGTGCTCACTATCAGTCTAAATTCAACTGTGATTCTGAATTACCAATGATTGTAAAAAATGCCAGATGAGTCACTGATTAAACATGACCGACACTATGCTCAACCTTTGTTGTCTCACTACTACTTGCCCTGAAAAAGTAGAGGGGTTGGGGTGAGGGGGGGGGGGGGGGGGGGGCTTATTCGAGGGGGGCACTTATTTCAAATTTTGGCTGATAGGAGGGGCGGTTATTCGAAGGGGGCGCTTATTTGAGGGGGGGGGGGGGGCACTTATTTCAGGATTTACTGTACTGTATGTGTATGGGTTGGAAAAGGTTATTTAATTAACTATTCAGAGAGCTTTGAGGTCAATGTTATCATATTTATTTAAGCAGCTCAATATTTGAAGCATTAAAAATAGATATCAACATGATTAATGCATTTCCAGGTTGATGAAGACTTCCTTGCTGCATATCAAATGACATACGGGTTTACACCAGATGGTGAACCGGCTGATACCATGACTAATGACATTCCAGTAGCTGCTGCAGATGTAACGCAAACTGCAAACAACCAGGTAATATATTATGTTGCTAGAAGCCTTGTGTTACTAATTCATGACTGAATTCCCGTTTCCAAAAATAAAGCAATTACTGGACAGCTAAACCTGGGGAGTCTGAATCCCATATAATATAACAGTGATGCGGGTGAATGAAAGGAACACCCCTAAAAGGTACCAGAATCTTGTTTTCTCAGTGGCAAACTCTCACAGCCAAGCCACAAATTTTAATTCCTTAAAGGTACGGCCATCACCCCGTAACTCTTACATGGGAGCCCCCCCCCCCCCTCCCCCTGAAGATACATAGGTGTTGTGGCCAAAGCTCGAGAGTGATATAAGAGATTGAGTCTTGAATGTTATAGTACTCGTATTGTGTTGTCAGGCAAGACACATATGTCTCACAGTGCCTCAGTCTCCACCCAGGTCTATGGTGAATTGTTGGGGAAACCCTACAAAAGACTGTGGGGTGGGCTGCAATGGACAAGAATCCCATCAAGGTCCATCCAGAGGGAGTAGCATAGCCTGTGTACATCCCACCTCCTCCCCTAAAAAAAATCAGGAAGAGAGGAATTTTTTTGAGGGGAGGAGGTGGGATGTACACAGGCTAGGAATAGCAATACTCTGACGTGTAGTCACTTTAGAACCTGCATGATGCACTTAACTTAGTACTTCATGTAAAGTTGCACAAAGTTATACACTGAAAACTGTGTTTGTTTCCTTGTCTAAGACACAAAAAGACAAAGAAGAAGAACATGGCACAGACTTAAAGAAAAAGAAGCGGAAAGCAGATGAAGGTATGGTACATCTGTGTGTAATATAGTAAGTAAGCAACTTTATTTTACGAGGGTAAACACATAACAGTTAAACACTGATAAACTAGTGGCCCTCGAGAATATGTTTAAATAATCGGTTTCCTGCCTCTTATAGCATCTCCTTTACTGTACTCCTAGGTTGGTTTGAAGTTGAGGGCAACAAAAATCCCAATGTTTACGTTTCTGGTGAGTTTGTGCAAATGCTAGAAGTTGTAAGAAACAAGTGACCAATAAAGTTGACTCTCTGTTGTCTAGTCTTGAGCTTTGTATTGAATAACTTAAACAGTATGTGTTTTGCTGACTGCAGACTGTGATCTCACTAAATCTTTTGTAGGATTGCCACTTGAAACCACTGAGGAAGAATTTCTTGAGATGATGAGCAAATTTGGTATTATAATGCAGGACCCCGATACAAGTAAGCCTAAAAAAATCCCAGTTATTTTAAAGGTGATGAGTGTGGTTGTCAGAGCAACATGCTTAAAAGCCAGATCAAATGAGAATGAGAGTCGACTAGAGTTGGATTAGAGTTTTTGTGTCTACTTAGTACAGCGGAACCCCGTTAATCTGACCACCAAAGGGCCAGCAAAATCTGGTCGCATTAACGGGGTGGTCGAGAAAATGACTGAGAGAACTTCAGTTCGGGACAAAAGAAAGTGGTCGTATTAACAAGGTGGTCGTATTAACGAGGTGGTCGTAAGGCAGGGTTCCACTGTACTTAGTAACAACTACTTGATACACATTACAGCCAACTGGTGACAAACAGACGATGGTTTGTTGGTGAATAATGTAAATACCGGTACTTTAATCATTTTTTTAGATAAGCCAAAAATAAAGCTCTACAGAGACCAAAATGGCCAGCCAAAAGGTGATGGAAGGTGCTGTTATCTGAAGGTACAGTTGTATTATATTTTAATAAATATTTGTATCTCAAATTTGTATATTTTTCATAATCACCTCAAGCAATCCAAAAACTCTATGCTCAAAACATGAATCAGCTTGACATAAGTGCATACTAGACTAGTAATAATTAAGGATTTGTATTCCCTCACATTTTTTCACACTGTAATTAATTATGGCATTATTATTAAATTTAGAAGTAGATTGAATGATAGTTTTTCTTTTTTCTGACAGCTTGAAAGTGTTGATCTTTCCATTAAACTCTTGGATGAGTCAAACTATAAAGGGAATACCATACATGTTGAGCAGGTACATATAGTTCTTAAACTGAGCCAGAAAAAGTCTCACATATCATGTTGTCTCCTGCGTGCTCAGCTTTCCACCCGCAACATAAATCTCCTACACTGTTACAAATATGTTCAGCTGTATCTCTTTAAAACAGTTTGCTGATATTGAGTGTTCATTGCTTTGGTAACATGCAACTTACTGTCAAAAAGTGCGTGACAACTAGACTAGGGAGAATTTTCAGGCCAATAAAGTGGCCAACACCGCCAGAGCTTATCCCAGCTTCTGTAGGATGAAGCCGCTAGAGTAGTGCTACTCCCCTGGAGCATTTTGTCAGGTTCTATTTAAACAGTACGTTTGCTGGTACCCATTTATACTCCTGGGTGGAGAGATGCACTGTGAGAGTTAAGTGTCTTAGCTGGTCCAAATCATTCAAGCAGCCTGCTAGCGCTCAATCCCAGACCGCTCGATCGAACGTTCAACACACCTCCCACAGAGAGAAATGTGTAGACCCGACAGAGGACAGTTATAGGGAGAGACGGACTCTCAGGGCCTAATTGATCATTGCAAACCATGACCATTAGAGACCAGAAGATACCACTGCTTGAATTCAACAAAATTGTACTGTTACATGACTTTGATCGTGTATATTTAATGATATTTTTTGTTTCTTCGTTTCAGGCTGAATTCCATCTGAAAGGAGAATACAATCCAGCTCTAAAGAAAAAGAAAAAGAACAAAAAGAAGAAAGCCGGGAAGGGGCAGGAAAAGTAAGGGGTCTGTCCAACTTAGTTGCTAGGCAACACAATGGCACGTCATCAATGCAGAATCTATTGTGAGAGATAGCATTGTAACTTTTACAACAGGAATGAATGAGAAACTATTACAACATGTATTTATAGACAGTATGAATAATTATTGCTGATTCAAATGTACTGCCATTTCCAAATAAATTAGCCTACAAAATAGGCGTATTTTGGGCGAGCAAGCGCTGAATATTCCATCGAGTGTTTATAAGTCGCCATCACCCCGCCCCCTTCCTCGCCCTCTTTCACTCGCCCCAACTCTCCACGTTTGCGAATCCAAGATGGCGTCTAAACACTCGAAGAAGATAAACAATCGCAAGCCCTCAAACCGCCTGCATTGCAGGCTACAAATCAATCATGAATGAGTGCATGTATGGTGGGGTTCTCTACTGAAGAATGAGAAGGTCAGTTAAAAGTGAAATCTCATATCGACAGCTATTACCAGTTTTTTTTACTAGTTTTAAACATTGTCGTAAATGTTTTTCAGGTTACTAGATTGGGTGGAAAGAGACACAAGGAAAAAACAAGACAGGATCATCGTCTTTAAAAATATGTTTAATATCGACGATTTTGAGGTTTGTGTTGCCAGTGAACACGACTTTTTCCACATTACTTTTCCCGCGCTTGGCACCACTTACTTACATGTTTTCCCGCCCTTGGCACCATTTACTTAATATACATGTACGTGTTCCTTGCTTCAAGTTCCGATTGGTTTATTACATCATGCGTGGGATCACTAGGGACTGACTTTGGTCTAAATTTTCTAACCATTTGATAAACGTCTCCAACAGCTTAATGACGTCATGATACCTTTTTCTTTGCAGAAAAATCCTATTTTGATCACAGAGTTACGTGATGACATGAAAGCGGAATGTGAAAAGTATGGCGAAGTGAGAAAAGTGATCGTGTTTGATGTAAGTAGATTTCCTTGTTTTGACAACACGACTCGAGAAATATGCATGTACGTCGAAAGTAAGACCACCAAAAGGGCTATCCTGCAATTTATGGAACTATGGCGACTAATAAAAGAAATAACTAGAAACATAATGCAGACCTGACTGAGTAGGACTCGCTCCCGTATAAAAGTGATGGGGTGTGATCGTTGGAAATTGTGAAAGGAGCCCCTAAAAGGTAGTAGAATCTTTCTTTGTGCATGGGTATGGAAATTTCATTTATTAGGTATTTTTTTTACTGATTGCTGACGCTCAGTTCTGTTGTTTAATTTGTGCACAGCGCAACAAAGAGGGCATTTGTTCTGTGGCGTTTTCAACATTTGAAGCAGCTGAGGCCTGTTTGCCGGTGAGTATAATTGGTTTGATTGACAGAGCGTGTCAAAAAAGCCCATACCACGCGCACGCGGTCTTCGTGCGTGTCAGTTAGAGACTTTTGTTGGGATGTCACGCAACACTCATTGTCAAGCGTTGCGTGACGACCAGTCACGAACCTTGTCAGTATTAACGAGGTACATTTTGTGGTAGGTGATGAATGGTCGATGGTTCGCAGGCCGCAGAATAACCGCTGAAAGATGGGACGGTGTAACCAACTACAAAGTCGAAGAAACAGATAAACAACGAGAAGAACGACTTGGTGAATGGGAGAAATATCTGACGGGAGAACTGGACGAACCCACAGACTCTAAAACCAAGGTAATCCTGTTTGCTTTTTGCCGTTTGAAATACAGTCGAACCTCCATAAACGGACACCCTCGGACCAGAATTAAGAGAGGTGTCCGCTTGTGGGAGGTTAAAAATGTGGTGTTTGTATGTAGCTGGGAACACGACCAAGTGTCCGTTTACGAAAGGTGTCCGCTTACGTAAGGGGCCATTAGCATAGGCTCAACTGTAATACCTTGAAGAGATTTTGCCCTTCTGTTCTCGTTAATTTAAAATACGTTAGCATTAATTTATGTAATAAGGTAAGTGTTGTAATAAGGTAAATGTTGGAGCTTGTGCGCTGGGAAAGGTCCTGCTGTTAATGTTCCCCAAAAAGACTTGTAATGAAAAAAAAAATCATTCTTTCATGACAAGTCATAACTAATCACCAAATGAACATCAATAAACGAAGCACGATTCACGTCGAGTTGAAAACTGCCAACAATTTGAGGACGTCTCATGCCCAGGACAGCCCAGGACAGCTTTTCGCTTTGACGTCATCACATGGTGCTGTGCACGTGGACTGGATGGCTTGGCGTGTGTACTGTCACGTGACATAATTATAACGCTGGAACCAAGTGAACACAAGAAGCTTTTTCAGTAGTCTTTATACTAAGAGATGTTTTCATCGTGTTTTGTATAGGGACAACCGTTGAACCATTGACAGTATTTAGAATCGAACCAAGAACATTATCTTAAAGGAGCTATGTCACGATATTTTAAGTCATTTTTGCGAAGTGCAAAATCACCTTTAAATTGAAGAAGGCCTCAAAATAGTTGTTTACTAAGGTAAGAAACTATTATCTCTGTTGAAAAAATATCTCGTTTTCTCGTCTGTCATAGAATCGATAGAATCACTGAATAAACCACAAGGAAGAAAGATAGCTGATTTCCGATCTCCCTTGTCAACTCTGCTTTGTTTTATTAATGATGGACAAGATTAAGACGGATTGCGAACGGCGAACTTGAAAAAAATTGCCAATTTTTCAAGATGCTCCATCCGTGACGTAGCCCCTTAATTATTTAAGGTGAAGACAGACAAATATTATAAGTAAAGAGGGCTCGCATTAAATGCTGTAACAGTGGACCTCAAAAAATCTTTCTGGATTATCGACGATCTCTCAGCGTCAGTACATTCATTCATGGACCATACAGTGGCTTTGTAATGAGTTAGTTATACTGTATTGTCTTCCATGCACACTACTGGACAGTAAATACCAAACAGTAAACGTTTTCCGTGTTTCCATACAGTTATGGTAACACGAGTGAAGTTTGGGAGGACGAAAAATGCTGTGGAAACACGAGCCGCAGGCGAGTGTCTCCGCAACTTTCGAGATCTCCCAAACTTTCATTCGTGATTATTCAAATAAAACTCTATAGAAACAAGAACAAAATATTTTCTTTCTCATTTAAAAGATGGCTCATAGAAAACTTTTCTGCACTTTTAGAGTTATAGAAGCACGACTTTCAGCCAATCAGAGATCGTGCTTTCAACAACTGTAGATATTTTTTGAACCGAGAATAAATACTTTTTTTCCCTTTTAAGGGCAACTGGGTAGGATATTATTTTCGGGTGTTTGATAATGAGAATCAGAAAACACTGAGGGCTTCAAAGAAGATTTGCCGAAAACAGCAATTGCTGCCTCGACAGTGTCGGCCTCGTTTGCCTTGTGTTCCCCTCTTGCTAGGCGCTGAACTAATCTTGTACCCAGATCCCACTCTGTCTGACCCGCAGTGGGACCGTCATGTAATCTGACATTGAATTGTCTTACGCAATTGCACCTGCGTCTGTTTGTTGAAGTGTTATTTCCTGAACTGAGGTTTGAGTGGAGGAAATTATCTTAAATTCGACTGATATTATCAACACAACAATCAATTTTAAGAGTGAGACAGCTAGCGCGTCTGAAGAAACTATTATCTCTGTTGAAAAAATATCTCGTTTTCTCGTCTGTCATAGAATCGATAGAATCACTGAATAAACCACAAGGATGAAAGATAGCCGATTTCCGATCTCCTTTGTCAAATCTGCTTTGTTTCATTAAATGTTTTATACATGCACGAAAACTGTCCGTTCTGGGATCCGCTGGAAATGTTAATTTCTCACATCGTAGGATTTTAATTTGTGTGTTTATGCGGAAACGAGAAATTTCTTTCGGTGGAAATTACAAAATATATCTCGCTCTAGTTTACTTTACGTTTCATTAATAACGTTTCTCCGTACGTCCTTGTCAATAACCCGCTAGAAAACGGTTCGCCTACGAAAGCAGTCCGGTTTCTTTTGTGTTTGAAAACGGCAACAGCCGAAAAATCCATGCAATTTCGCAGGCCCGGAGGCCCGATTTTGTGCTTTATAAGTCTTTATATAACAATGACCAGCGTAGCTCTATAATTGCATGTTAATGGGACTTGTTTGATTTCGTATAGCCGATATTTCCAGAGTGTCATTAGTAACGTCCGATCTATATTAAGTGTTTACCATGTACTTAGCTGATCGGCGAGGGAAATCAGTAAAATCCCCGGCTTTAACAAGCTGGCTGCTGACTGCAATACGGATTTGAGAGACTCGTATGTTTACTTTAGCGCAAAGTAAAACGCTGGCGGTATTTAAAAATTAACACAGCTTTTTTTAAAGCGGCATTCTCAAACAAAATTTAAATGATTTCGGTTATTTATTGCTGGAACTGTTTTCGCAGCACCAGAAGATTATATTTACAGTATGCGAAAAGCATCGGCAATGAAAGATAAGGAATATTCTCATATAAATTATTTTATTTCTATTCTTCTTTGTTCAAACTATTATATTGACTTTTTTCACAAACATGTAGATGATGTATTTTATTTTTATTTTTTCATCGTCGCAGGAAAACATGAACAGTAAAATGGTCCCATTTATCTTCGTCACTTTTTGAGCTGTCCGCTATGTTGCCGCTCTTGCCTCCACTGCTAGAAACGAATTGAAAGTCGCTGTCTTGTAGTAGTTTGAACGCTCTCTCGATATAATTATGCTTGAGATAAAATCTATTCGTGTACCTGTTACCCTCAGGGTTAGGGTCCCGGTTCTCGTTGAGCGATTCTCCAAACACTTCACGGCACAAAGAGACCTTTCCACAAACTACAATTCTTTGCAACTTGCGAAAGTTTACGTCCGCCTGCCCGGAACGTCCAAACGTGTACGTACCGCGAATATGCAGCGTGATGTAACCAAACCGTTCGTTCACTATAGTGGCTGCTCTTTCCCGCGCTTTGCAGTACAGCTCAAGTTGCTGCTCTAAACCTCTCATTTCAAAGAACTCTGCCTCGGTTTTGAGCCTTGCAATTTCGCGGAAGTCTTCCGGAAGGTGCAATCTCTTGGTTCGGAGAAAGTCGAGTATATAACGAAAGAGAGTCCCATCGCGATCAATGAAATACTTCCCAGAGTGGTCTTTTTTTACATCTTGCCTTCCGCTGAAAATGCGTCCAAGAAGAGAGTCTGGTTCTCTGGTCAGTGTTAGCACCGAAGTCGAGTAAAACTTGCCACCGACGTTCAACTCAATGTTTTCTGGGAATATTCGATGATGTTGTTGTATGGGAGATGCGCCAATTGCAGACGCCATGTTTCACGAGCGCGTTCTTTGTGCCACGAATCCCAGCTGTATGTCAGTAGTGAGTTTATTTGTTTTCACGGCAGCGAATAAGGAACAAGTTGGTGAAGAGCGGAATAGATTATCATCTTCTACGTGTTGTATTTGATTTTATAGCTTTCCGCCCGAGAATAATTGACAGTTCAATGGGCAAAAAATTAAATAATATTAGTCGTGGATGGGTTTTCAAGACAACCGTTGTTTGACGTCCTGTTTTCCTCGCGGCGCGTGAAACAAAAGCTGGCGTCCACTAAATGAAAACAACAGCATGAAAGCAAATTTCATTGACAACTTTGCATTTACACATTCAGCATTTCCTTCCAAATAAATTAGGCAAGGCTAATCTAAAGGGACAGCTTTATTGGGTTACTTCAGTTCAAGCCAAAATTGACAACTCGCCAAAAAGCATTTTAAAGGATGTTCACTTTAATTTGTCCTCGGTATTGTTCCACGGAACTGCTGTGTTTGAATTGAAAAACAACGACATTTCACTGTTTTCAACTTCGCTTTTCCTGTTCGCATTGAAATCTGTGCCTTCCGTTCGCGCAAAAACATCAGAAACATTAGGCTTTGTTTTCGGTAGCTAAGGAAATGTTTTAAAATGTTACAAATTAATATTCAAAGAAAGACTCGCCAACTACCCACGTATTTATACACTTCAGTGCTATAGAGCTGCTAAATTTTCATATCGCGAAAAAAAAAACATTTTGCCGTATCGAAAAACGGCTTTGACGTAATATATTCAAATTATCATTCGGTAAATTAAAATGATATTGGATCATAGATTGATTGAACAGACATTAAGTAAAACTGATTTTTCTTGGATAGCTTTGTGAATTCTAATTATTACTCATCAGTGAATTTTCAACCTACAAAGAAATCACTGATTATACCAAGATTATATTATATCTGAAGGGCAGAAAGTCAATGAGTTTTTTTGTCATAAATCGAAGCACGCATTGATAATAAAATATCTATCGAATCTCGTACCTTTGCGGTCTAGCTCACCATTGTTCCCTAAATGAAGTACTCGCGTGGGAGGTTTGGCTGTGACAAGAAGGTTTTCGCGTTAAAACTACGTTGTTGCCATGAGCAACTGGCTTTTTGAATGGCTTATATGAAACTCGCCCGGCAATATTTCACATCTGATTTATGAAAGCAAATTATTAGTCGAGTGCTAAACACTTTCCAACCGGATAATCCTTCCTTCCCTAAAATCCACGAGCCAATTAAATCATTTCATGTTCTAGTTGCTACGCAAAACGCTTATTTCTTTCCTGAAACTGATTTGAACTTATAATATTAAACGGCTTCACTTAACTACCGTCTATGATAGCTTTTTTTTCGGATAAAATAATGAAATATCATGTCCATGACTGTTTGTTTTTAATTGAATACACTCTTCTGGTAAATCAATGCGGAAGCGACCTATCAAAGGGCATTGTGGGCCCACCAAGTTACGCGGCTATTAGTTCAGTGCTGAGTTCAAGATGGTCGCGCCAAGTGGGCAAAATAAGACAAATAACTAATTAAATCTCAGCAAAAAAAAGTGTAGTCTAGTTGTTGCCCTGAGCGTTGCGCGCTTTCCTGTTACTGGTAATTACAACTGCTGTGAATCACTCAAAGCTAGAATAAAAAGCTATCATATGAACACCAAATTCCATTTCAAGAATTTTACTTACCCTGTTATATTTTCGCGGATAAATTAAACCCGCGAAAATTAATCCACAGAAAGAAACATTTAAACAGTAGTGATAACAGTCGATGAAATTTTTTTACTACTTTGTTATTGGAAAGAAATGATGGTAGATACAATGATGAGAAAGATATTATTCAGAACTTATGCAAGACCTTCCGCACACCGGTTCAACGCAGTATTTGGAAACTAAAAGGATTCAATTGAAAATCGAAAAATAATTGTAGATTTTCAATTTCCCATATCTATTAGGGCTTTTAAATCATATTTATTTGTAACCAGGTAACCCCTTACTGTGCGAATCAGAAAAGCGTGAACACTGATTTAATGCTTGCAATTTCCTTTGCCAAAAATTAGTCTATTTTTTCCTGTATTTAATTCATTGCTATTTTCGCAAAGCTTTTCTGCAATAACAAAGTGTAAATTTGGGTTTCCTGACTATTCTTCTTGCGTTTCGATCATGTCAAAGTTATATCAAAGTGTTCACGCTTTTTTCATTTGCACCGTAATGTGCCCATCTTTATAAACTATTATGGTATGTAAGAAAGCAATCTTTTTAGCTTTCAAAATAGGCTTCGCAATAGTCTCACTATATTCGCAGCCGTTTGAACCAAATAACGGCTGCGAAGAAGTCGCTACGGCGGTTAATTTACCTTTACAAACTTCAAGTTCAACTAATCGCTTTGTTTTTAAACATCAACTGAGGCACATCCTCCAGTGGTTGCTAAACTTTATTTGTTACTTTTTGGTTTACTTACACTAACCTGAATCTAAAACAATTCGCGATTTCCCACGTGTTTATCATAAAACTGTTACACTGTACAAGATACTTATCACTGGTATTTCCATAGCTTTATATAAACAGCGCAAAAGTATGAATACAAAGTAGTTATTTACTTTCTTTGCTATGACACTGGGTGCTATCCGTTTACCCAAAAATTCCGGAGATTTCCCATCCTCGGAAGATTTCCCATCCTCGTAACGTTTTACGAAAATTGTGGGGTGTCTCCATAGGTACTCTTCTTTTCCAGGTTGGAACTGAATGCTGGAAATGTATGCATCATTTGATCCGTTGTTTCTCCGGCTTTCAGCCTCCCATGGGGACATTCGCTAGGAAATTTTAAGATCCATGTGATTTTCTACACGAACTCTCCAAAATTTGAGAAAATGGAAAGCGCCCTAAATACCTTCTGCATGTATTTCGTCTGTGATCAAGAGAGGATGATCTAAGAGAAGGATTCCCTGTGCCACATTATATATTTTTTGAAATCATTTAATAGTTTCACACCATTGCAGTGAAAGTTACTTTTATTTCCTTCTGATCGAGGCTCCTACATCACGTTACTCGAACTGACAAATCAGGTAGCGCTCTTAAAATAGCTCAGCTATAGACTGAAGTTAAAAATATATTTCAAAAAATATATAATTGGAAGAGACCCATGTATATGGGGGAATGCTTCTCTTAGATCATCCTCTCTTTGTCATTTTATAACAGATCGTCATGCAAGCAGTTCGTTGCAAAGGCAAGCACCCATAATATACATATTGCAGCTATATCTACTATTCTGTACAAAAAGATCAAAAAAGAGAAAAATAAATTGTTCAAATGTGGGAGTTTACAGTTAACTCCTTTCAAAGACCAGCTGGTTGTTCACCAAAGAGAGCTGTCCGCTTTGGACAGATATGAAGTAAATGACTGAAGTATTACAGAGATCAACTCCGTATACGTATATGTCCACAATGGACTCAAGTTTAGAGAGGTGTATAGCCTTAGGATTGAATGAATGTTCCAACACTATCTCTGTTTTCTGTAATTTGCCTCAGAAGGTACATTTTGTTACTATTTTCGTTCGTTACTGCAGCATACAATTCCAATTTGATTGTTATGCCATAAATGAAGATTGAGAGGGCAAACATTTTTGTTCTTCAACGTTATTTTACAACTCGACTGCAGCGAGTTCCCATTGTATAAGATTCGAAAACTTTTCAGAGATGGAACTTCAAAAATGGCATCCTTTTGTCTGATGAAAACTGACGTAACTCAGTCCCAGTACTTGATGAGTCCATCCCAGCCACAGGTTACCACCTTGGATGTTTCGTGAGGATGCCACAGGCAACTGATGCACACTGCGTCATGCGCTTTGAACTTACTGCAGGATAACAAGACAGGAATAAAGTGAGTTAGTAGGTCAAATAGAAGAGAAGACAGAGAACTTGTAAAAAACTCAGTTGTCGCTGTTGTAAATCATCGTTTTTGCCGCGGGATGTTTTTGTTCAACCTCGTTCCCAGGGTCTTCTCGTTTTTCAAGATGGCGGCTTATCTGAGAGAATACACTCTCTCCGATCAGCCGCCATCTTGAAAAACGAGAAGACCCTGGGAACGAGGTTGGTTTGTCGTGTGCGGGCGGCAAAGTTATCTTTCCCAGTCCCCTTGTTCACACAGTTCGCATTGTGCCACTGGGCGACAAAGGACGTCAGTACAACGTAGGCTATTGTCAGTTTTAAAACATTTTGGCCGTTGTCTGTAGACTACGAGCAGTCCCTCATTTTTTCTGGGATAGGTCGAGTGGAGCACGCGAGCGAGCGCGAAAATCATTTGTTCTCGCCGCCGCGCGTGGCTTCCTCCTCAAGGTGATTTTCGTGCGCACTCGCGTGCTCTCCCACTCGACTATCCCTGAGAAAAATGAGGGACTGATCGTAGTCTAGTTGTCTGTTGCCAGACACTTGACAAAAAGATCACGGGAACAAAATCGTATCAAAACGGAGAAAAATAAGTAAATGACCAAAACATACAAGTCCGTTGCGAAAAGCAGACATCATCGGTAGACGGGACACTGTCACAAAATATTTCTCTATTATTTTACCTGTAGAGTTTTGTAGATTTCCAGTCCCAGATACAAAGTTTGCCATCTGCATCACCGGAAATAAGGTAACTGCAAACAAAAACATTTTTGAAAGTTATTAAATGAATTTAAATAAAATAATCCCGTCATGGCCTTATCGTTTTTTTTTTAATCCAAAACGTCGGTCAATTAAAAAAAGTTTAAAAAAAATATGAAGAAAATCAGGTGATTTTGTAGGTTTCCTTACCTTCCATCCGGAGAGAAATTTAACTGACAAGCGTAACCTGCAACCTAACGAAATAGAAACAGTGAAATATTTTATGAGATGCTTGTAAAGTATGTTGTACAGCAATTTACGGATAAACAAAACCAATCACAAATGGCTGCAGACGTCTTACCATGTGACCTTTAAATGTTTTCTTTCGGTTCTGACGAAAACGGTTGAGGCACCCGAAAATCATGATTTGATTGTCCATAGACTGACACGCCATCCATTTGTCTAAAGAGGAATAACAAGAAACACAGTCAACAATCACAACCTACTTCGTAACCAATCGTTATTCATTCACTTTTCGGTCGAGAAGAGATTGGCGAGTGTGTGCCCTCTTTCCTTCCCATCACACCTCGCGCCCTCGGGGCATTCGTGTCCAATCTCTCCGCAAACGTAAATCAAATGAACAATGCCTGGATACGGGTCAGCTGGTCTATTGAGGACATTAAGAAACAGTTTTGAAGTGAAGAAGTGACTTACTGTTAGGATGAAGAGCAACAGCGGGCATCGAGTGCATGTTGGGTTCAGCAATATACTTGAAATCCACAGGAATGTCCCTAAAATAGACAAAATAGACTTTAGTAGTTGATTATCAACTCGAAATTTCTAGAAGCTGACGTTTCGAGCGTTAGCCCTTCGTCAGAGCAAAGAGAGGGCTAACGCTCGAAACGTCAGCTTCTAGAAATTCGCTACGGTGGTTTAATTTACCTTTATCAATTTCGAGTTGATAATCAACTAAGTGTTTTACTTTTCCCGCGACGCAGCACCACAGTTTCATTAGAAAATAATCACTTTGTCAGTTAGGAGTTGTTTTTCGCGATATAGAGAAACAGGAAAGAAAATGGGGGGGGGGGGGGGGGGGGGGAGGCGGACGGGGAAGCAAAAATCCACAGGGGGGAGATGCAAGGTACCTAGGAATTTCGCCCTGCGATGGGTACAAAGTTAAAGTGCACACGACAGAGAAAGTGATTATTTTCGATTTTTCTGATGGATCTATTTAACGATTCAAGAAAAAAGGAAAAAGAATCAACTGCAAGCTGACATTTGCCGTTTACCGTAGAACATGTTGCTTCTCTCTAATAATTGAACAACGCGAACTGCAGCTGAACGGAAACTTGGCTCAGTGCTCCATTCTCTCCCGAGAAACGATATCTCTGCCATCTTGTCCAAGTCCCTCTCCTTTTCTCCCAAACTCGAGCGGAAGCCGGGGGGGGGGGGGGGAGAAACTGTTAATTAACTCACCATTCCCACACTCTGAGGCTTTTGTCATCTGAAGTCGTCACGAATCTTCTGTTTTGATCCACAAATGTTATCGTGTTCACCGCACCAAGATGCCTGGAATGAGATGATTTTAAAAATAAAATTCACATTAGAGGTGCCGTAGGTTCGATTACCAGCCGCTGTTCGGGAAAATTGACCCAACCTCCTTCCCTGAACGAAGACCGGACTCGAGAGAGCGGCGGAAGTGGCCGGCCAAAAGTGATGAACGATACATTCATAACGGGGTTTGTAATCAAGTAAAACCAGTTATAAATGCCAGACTTACCTGTCATATTCTTGAACTATCTCGTTCGCTCTGGTGTCCCACTATAATTACAGAAAAGTTCAAATCACTCACAGCCAGGAGTCAGGAGTTAATGGTCTCATTCACAACAATTCAATAAGCCCGCGATTTATTCACAGAACTTGTTACATATAAGTGACATGACGTACGAAGTCTTACCGTTAATATTTTCTTGTCTGATGTGCCGCAAACAAACAAATGCTGCTTGTCCTAGCAAGTGCGAGAAAAAGGAAAATGAAAACTTTACGAGATAAGAATAAGTGAAGAATTGTGAACTGCTTGATTGTGGAAGTATCTGTTAGCTGATTTTTAAAAGTTCTAAATCTGCCGGAGAGAAGTCATATCATCCGGGGTCTTTATAAAGTACAACACACTCGAACCAATCCAGCGAAGGTGTTATCTTCTCAGCCAATCAGAAGTAATTTAATAAAGCCAACCGTGATTTGGCTTTCGCGAGTTTTCCCGCGCTTGGCACAGGTTACAACTTTTCCCGCGCTTGGAACCGGTTACACGTTTTTGCTTCGAGTTCTGATTGGTTTTTCACGCTATTTGCAGCGCTGTGGTTGGCTCTTTGCAATATTGCTTTTAGTGTTACGAACAACAGTTATTAGAAAACTGCTTATGTTCTAAGAAATCCAAAGATTTATTTATTACCTCATCTGGATTGAACTTGACACAATATGGAATCTTACGGTTGGTAAAACGACCAATGCACTCCCCTGAAAATACGAATCATAAATGATCAAATCAATTAGGGTGACTTTCAAAGAAAGGAAAATAAAAGTGTTCGCTATATCATGTGTTAGTTGAAAGTAAAATACTGTACCGATATAAAATGGAGAACAAAATTTACAGTGGAGGATAATGATCGAAAGAAATTGTATTGTCCTTTAGAGCTTGGGGAAGGGCTTTTTTGCGTCCAAGATTTGGGGTACTTTTTCGCGTGGGCTTCTTTTCTGAGGGGAGGGGGGAGGGGGAGGGTCTTGTCATTGGAATTTTACAGTAAAACAATAAGGGGAAATTTTCTCATGCAAACCTGTTTCCGTGTCCCAAAGCTTGACGTATCTGTCATATGCAGCACTAAGAAACTGTGCTCCAGTGTTGTTAAACGAGATGTCACGCACCGCTTTACTGTGACCTAGGATCAGCAATAAATAGAAAACATCCTGCAATTATTTTCTATTGTCATGCACTTGTGATCTGGGATAGAAGATTCTACTCAGTTACTGTACTCTACTGGTCAAGCACAGAGTTATAATAGTCTCCTTTGCAGCCGTTATTTGGCTCGTCACGTAACGCTTGGAAGTATTACATGACGAGCCAAATAACGGCTGCGAAGGAGACTAAGTTATAATTAGCCTGGAGTCAGCTAATGGCGTGTAAAGTTAAGTGAGCGTTTATGTCATTTAATAAGGTCTGTCAGTGAACGCTGTCATCCGGCAACAGTGGTTCATTTCTAAGTCTGTATATATATTTAATTCATAATAATTTCAAGTGAGTGGGTGACAAGAATGCTGTAACTGCCGGGATAACCAAAGGGCTAAGGGAGATGGGTTTTTGAGGAGGGGGGGGGGGTATGAAATTGGCAATTTCAGTTGTTTTCTTTTTTGGGGGGGGGGAGGGGGGGAGGGTGGAGAAGGAGGGATTTTCTCGTATTTTTCTGATTGAGCTCTTTTTTTGGGGGGGGGGTAAGTTTCATCATTTATAATGTTTGAGATGGGGTATTATTGGGGGGGGGGGGGGTTTGAATTTAAAAAAAAATGAATTGTATGAGAAGAAACTAATTCTAAGAGTATGTTGTGATATATGACATACCCATGAATGTCCTCAGACATCGTCGTTTTCCATAAACTTCCCACAGCTGGAATAAAATCAAGAATGAAATCACCATTAAGGCCAATTTAGATGGTACGATTTTGTCGCATGCGACTTTGTAGCGCGCACCACTCGCGTCATGCAAAAATCGTATACAACTTTCATCATTTAACTTTGTCTGTGGCTACGACATGTCGCAGGGTTTTAAAACATGTTTCAAAATCCTACGACATTTTTCGTGTCGTATACGATAATCGTAAGCGAGTTGTAGGTTTGATTTACACGACACAATTCTTGTCGTAGACTTGTCGTAAACGCGTCGCATGCAACAAAATCGTACCGTCTAAATCGGCCTTTATATACACACTGCTTTGAAAATAATTTAACAACAACAACAAAAAACATTAAAACATTTCTACATGGCAATCGAACGTCATGTTGCCTTTGATTCATTTATTGATTATGCCTACCTTGATCTTGCAGTCCATACTACAAGATAACAACATGTGGGCTGATGTCGGAAAGAACCGGATCGATGAAACACCCTTTGTATGACCAGTCCTAACATTAGAAACAACATACATGTAAGATGAACAACACTGTGAGTAAAGATTGGTCTACGGTAACCTTATCATCATCATGTCAACATGGTGTCAGGACATAAGCTTTTAGCCAGAAGGGCGTTCAGGTGTCCTGTGGATGCCCAATCCTGGGAGAAAATGATGAAAAATGCACCTGTCCAAAGCTTTATTAACAAATTTATGGGGGGACATGCCTCCAGGATGCCCACTTTTCAAATTCTGGCTAAAAGCCTGTCAGAATTTACACCAATAGTACAAGCCCATCCTGCCACTGTGACCTGTCTGATGCCACAGACTCAGATCCTGCTCTGGACACTCCAACCAGCTTCGCATCCCTCTCCACAACATCCCTCCACCGACGGTAACCTTAAATACTGTCTAAATAACCTTGTTTTAGTCAAGTCATGTTTCTTTTATTAAGTACACGTAACAAAAAAACAGTCAATAACATTGAGATTGGTTTAGAGCTGTCCAAGAAGACACTGACAAAATATATTTTACTGACCATGTATGGATGTGTTTCTTTGGCAAGTAACATCGCTCTGGTGGTTCATCAGTATCCAGTTTGATATCAATATCTTTTGGGATGTGAAGATAAGATCGACCTTGGTAATCCGTGGAATCTTGAACTAAAAGGAAAGAATGAAAAAGAATAAAAGTGTTTGAAACACGTCTCAAAACTGGGAATAAACTACATACACTGCATACACCGACAAATTGGTCTTGTGTTTTTTAAATTTCTCTTGTGTTCTCAAACTTCAATGTTTTATCAGGTGTAAAGACATGAGGCGAAGCTGAAGACAGTATAATACATGGCTGTGGGTTCATTTTTATTAATAAAGCAAAGGTTTCATTTCTCCCCTTACCATGTAGAGTTGTCTTTTCTTCAACACTCTGTTCTTCTTTCTTGCTTCTTTTTTGTTTCGTCATCTCAAACTCTTCCAGTTTAGCTGCTTGTTCCTTAGAAACGATTTAAAAATTGTCAGGTATATGAAGTGATATTAGACTGTCATGAACTTAGCCTGCATTAAAAAATGTGTTCCCTGGACGTCTGCTAAGACGATTGACAGCAGTGAAAAATTCAACCGTTGACTGAGCAGAGTTCGCATGTCATTGAAAAGTACAGTAATATCAGCTATTTGTTCATCTTACCTCAGATGGTTTGGACACTTTTTCTTCATCAACATATGTTGCCCATGGACCTAAACACAAACAGTAATGGTTGTTTGGTTAAGCAAGATACGCATATGGTTTAAAACATTTATAAAATATGACATAAACTAAGGAAGCAGAGACATCAAAGCAGTCACATGATGAGAGATTGCATGTGTCTTTGTTGGTTCTTTGATTGGGAACGAACTTGAAAAATTAATAGAAAGAGAATAAGAGATCTTTCCACGCATTCTCACACATTGACCAAACTAATCCTAGTAGGCATGCCAGAGGTTTGTCATATTTGAAGTTTTCCCATGAGTGTCCACTAGTTTGCGGACTTGCGGTTATGGGTTTGATCCCTGTTGTGACACTGACTGATGGATATGTTTGCTTTTCTTGCATGACTTTACCTTTGTATCCTTCAATACTTCCTGGGTCGCCGCGTTTTTCTCGTTTTCTCTTGTCACCTGATCTGGCTTCTGCTACCTCAAATATTGTTACACCTGAGAAGACAATCAAGGTTACCCAGGTCAATCTTTAGTTCCCAAAAGTGATCAACATTTAATTTCTCTGTACAATATCAATACATTGTCAAGCAGACAGGTGATGAGAATAAAGAAAATCATCAGCTAGAGGACAGTGTCTTGATGTACCACCAAACTCTGAGTAAACAGGCAGGGGAATAACAACCTAGTCTCAAGTCACATTTTAAATATTTGTAGCTGACAGAATGACATTTTCTTGTACTGAGAAAGTTACATGTACTTAACCCATTGACTACTGGGCTTTTTCCAAAAAACGGCAATCTAACATCTCAGATGCCTATTTCTGGCCATTATCTCAACAGTTAAATGTCAAACTGTCTAAAACTTAGTTTAAAACACGGCAACTAGCATCCCCTTCTACGTAGAAGCAACGAATTCAATATTTTCCTCGGGCATGCGCAGAAATCAAAATTTCGACATCTTTTCCTTTTATTTTTTTGCCGTTCTTGCTCTACTTTTTCTCTCATTTTATTTTGTGGTTTTGTTGGCCTTTCAGTCGCCTTTGTTCACGTTGAAAAAGTTTTAACCTAAACGTTGGGAAAAGGGAATTTTTTTGACAGTGTCAATGGTAGTGAAGGTCGCATTTTTTGGTGATTTTGGAGGAAAAAATCCAAGTTGTTTTGTGTGTATCTCTGGTCCAATTTAACATTTTGTGCTCGTTTAGGCATGCTTTGTTAGACATTTTCCAACTCTATCCGTTGATTATCAAAGACATCCTCTGGTGTGAAAATCGATGACGTCACAAGTGGTACAAGTCAGTGGTCTCTTCTTGGCCGTTTATGGCCGGTTTAGTAGTCAATGTGTTAAATTAAATTGTATTATTTACCCTTCTTATCCTCTGCTTTTTCTGTATCACCAACAAACCTTTAATCAACAGAAAAAAATCATTTGCAAATAAAATAGAACAAACCATTTCATCAGTAAGACTCTCATTGAAAATAAACACTGTCCTGGGACAGTTCAAATGTGTGTACAGTGTATTACACATTTGTTACATTTGTTACTAGAACACAACAATTTAAAACTGAGCTTGCAACAGCCATTCAGTAACACTACATGGATCTCTGTAAAGCTACATCACCAATACAGAATTTGGTGAAGAAACAGATGATGAAGAAAATGGTAATGTTCTTGGTTATTAATTTTAAATTAGTGGGTAAATGTTGATTCAAACCTGTCACTACTCGTACTGGCTGCTCCTGTAACACTTGGATCTAAAGCATAACCTGTTGGGATAAAAAAGGAAATTTTTTCTGAATAAGCAGGGACTGCGCAGGGGGAGGGCTGGGGGGCTAAAGAAAAAAAAAAAATAATAATAATAATAATAATAATAATAAAAATTTCCAGAAGTCATTTCAATAGTTAACGCTTTTTACTGGAAGTTGGTGATAAAATTTTCTTTTTGATCTGCAGTAGTTCGCAATGGACAAAAGTTGCAATGACCATTAGCAAAGTAGACGCAATTACAACTGAACAAATATAACTTTGAGTTGACTGACTTTATGCTATTGAGCAGTTGTATCTTGTGTTTTATAGAGAAACGTTTTTATGAACATTTTATCGCCATAGATAGACTTTAAACTGAGAATTATACACAGCTCTGGACATCGCGGGACACAGGAATTTTGCGTGATAACCAACAGAGAAGCGCACATGGTAGAATGAGCATAATGAACGAAAGCTTCTGGCTGTTGGAAAAAAAAATATCTACATAAATCTTCGAAAAATGGACAACTCTCTCTGAATTTAAAGACCGGATAATAAATGTTGATTCTTGTATTAAAAACAGTCGCTTTTTAAGCGCTGAAAGTTGGTAATTTGCACCACGCTTGTTAAATTTAGATGCATTTCCAGCCATTTCAGAGGACTTAAATTCACAATTTTCCGGAACCCCCTAGATGGCTCACGTTGACATGTTCGCATTAGTCCCCCCACTCAAAAAAGTGCGGCGCGGGCCCTGATAAGCTGTGACTGCATGGATATTTATTTAACTATTAAGCCACCGCATCTCCCACCTCATGACATAGCTGACAACAGCTGGAGAATTTCTACTCACCATAGCTAGTAAAAGTTCTTCTTTGGGTTTCAAAAGTAAAGTCACTCATGTGGGCAGGTTCCACATAACCTGAAACCAAAATAATACATATCTTATCAACCAAGCGCGAGGGCTGTACTTTAGAGCAATACCTTCATTTATTTACTTTGCAATATCTGTATGCCTAATCATAACATTACCAGCTAGTGCATTCTTTGGTGCATTCTGCTGTCTCGTTTTAAAAGGGTTTGATGGTCCAACCTGTAAATGACAATTTAATAAAGTATAAAATTAATAATTTTACTATATAAATAATTATTATTAATTATTATTTTTTAGTATTTTAAAATTGAACTCGGGACTACCGAAAACATTTCCAGCCAGTAGCAGGGTGGAGGATTTGACCATTGACCTGCATTGTCTGCAAACTCGTCAGTCAGAGTGAGTGAAAGAGAAGAGAGTGAACTGAACTGAAACTGATCTTAATTAGACTCTGTTATGAGCGAGCGAGCGAGCAAGAGTGAGGGTGAGTGAAAGTGAGCAAAGTTCCTACGGAGATCAACATTTTTAATCAAACAATGTATTTTTTTAACCTCAGGAGAGAACATTTCCTCATATTTTGGATTGTATGTGACCTCCTTCGTTGTAGGATCCACCTGTCGAATGACACCAACATCCTCCTGTGGGACACAACAGCAAAAAAAACTTCAAAACACCTTTTTTTTCACTGGTAATTACACATCTGAAGTTAGGGCAAGGTCCATGTACAAATTTGTTTGTACTATAACAAATACCTTATAAAGAAAACGTGCAAGGGATGGATAACAATAATAATATTAGTGAAAAAAATCATTTGAATTTGTAACGTGATCAATAATTTCCAAGCCTGTCAACCAACCAACCCCCCCCCCCCCTACCCTGCCACCCCAATCTATTTTGCACTTGTTTGACAGCCTCTATGTGGGTAATTTGTATAGCTGAACAGACACCATGGTGGCATTTCATAATCCAGCACACTCTGATGCAGACCTGCCAACCCTCACGGTTTGACCGTGAGACTCACGGTTTGGGGTATCAACTCACGGTCTCACGGTTGTGACCTCCAAATCTCACGGTGAACAAAATAATCTGGAAAGTGCCAAAAAATCCAGGCTATCACCGAAGTAATTTTTAAAATGCCTTGAATAATGCCCCGAGTCAATGCAAGCAGCTTAAGCAATTTGTACCATGCCGTAGCCCTTGGTCGAATGTTAGAGCAAAACCTGGGTACAAGTGAAACAATACAACAATGAGCATAAATAAGGTTAGACTGCGAGCAGTCCCTCTTTCTTTCTGATATGCGGCGCGAGTGAGCGGAAATCGAGCGCGAAGCGCGAGCGAGCGGGAGATGGGGCCGAGCGGAAGTGAGTCACGAAGTGAGAAGAGCGAAAGATAGAGGAACTGCCGGCTTTCCTCTTTCCGACGCGTGCTTGAATTTCCCGTTGTACAGACAACGGAAAATTCGGATTGGTTAATTAGACAATGGACGCTGTCAGATTAGTTTGATTAGTATTAACTTCTTGACAACCTCTTGACGACTTGTTGACACTACAGCGGCTTAGATTTCATAGCGCGAGACATCAATAGCGGCAACTTTGTGGCGAGAATGCAGAATGTTTTCAATGTTTATCTCTTCATTTGAACAAAGTAGTTTTTAAAGGAAGAACAGAAGCAAGCAATCGAAGCTTTGCTGATGGGAAAGGATGTAATGGCCGTTCTTCCCGCGGCCTTCTGGAAGAGGATGATTTATCAGAGTTTTGTTAACGTGAAAGATTCGAGCGATTCGGCATTAGAGACGGATCACAGGTCTACTCCGCATCTGATCATTGTTCGCCAGAAGAGCATCGTCCAACGATTTTGGCTTGAGGTTGCTGACGAGGATAAAGACAGTCTTTGGACTTTCAGACATTGGCGACAACAAATGCTGATGGTTCACTTCATGAATACAGCTTTTTCCACATAGCGCTGAGTTTCGTTGATTGATCGATTCATAATCTAAGATCGTACTCAACACACACGCTTGCGGCTACAACGATCTGAGAAAATAGAGAGGCTGTGAACAGACTAACTCAACACTCAACACAACAAGCAGTCTTGTTTAAATAGGCAATGTTATTTTTTCGTGCAATTTACCTCGCAAAAACTCACGAGTCGCGTGTGTAACAAGAATCCTTTCTTCGCACCCGGGGGCTGGTTTATTTTTGGCCGTACGTGACCAAAAGGGCAGAGTTTGTTATTAAAAAAGTTAATTTTCAATTGCTTACGGCTTGGTGGGCGGAGTTATCTGGCACGCGTCGGAAAGAGGAAAGCCGGCAGTCCCTCTATCTTTCGCTCTTCTCACTTCGTGACTCACTTCCGCTCGGCCCATCTCCCGCTCGCTCGCCCTTCGCGCTCGATTTCCGCTCACTCGCACTTCGAAATTTGCGCTCGATATCAGAAAGAAAGAGGGACTGCTCGCAGTCTAAAATAAGGTAAAATTATATAACTGAATGCATTGAAACATTAAAAAACTGACTTTTATTTTCATTTAAAGCAATTTTTGCAAATCTCAAGGTTTGAGGCACCAATCTCCAGGATTTGGGGGAATTTTTTCTGAAACCTCCAGATTTACAGGGTTTTTAGGTTGGCAGGTCTGCTGATGCAAATTCCAAATTCTTGACAAATAAATGCCCAGGGAAAGAGGGGATGGACAGGCTTGGAATTGACCCATCCAGGGGGAGTAGTGACACAAATTTAAAGTTTTTGAGATTGAATGATAAAATTAACTAAAAGAAATATGTGCATAGTGTATGATCTCCGGTGTAAGATCAAGAAAGCTTACTATACAAATCATTTGTTTAATTAATAAACTAATAGTATAATGTTATATAAAATTACAATCGAACAGAAGTAGTTTAGGGTACCAAGAGTTGATAAACTAGGTCGAAAATTCAATTTTTGACACTTCAAAAAACGCAACTGCTTACTCGTTAGTATTCAGAAGTTCGGAGAACCAACCTTTGCAGTGACTGTGGGAGCACTTTTAAGCTGAATTTTGGATTGAAGCTGTGTTATTTTGACGTCAGTGTTAAGATGTGCCGTGTGATCTGGTGTAAGTTCTTCTTCAGGGCTTTCATCTCCTTCAGAATCGCTATCTTCACGATATGCCCTCGCTAGAGCCTTTATTGCCGCCATTTTGTTTTAAAACTGGCCAGGTTGCCAAGTCAAAAATTGAAATAAAAGAAATAAGAGGAAAACTGGAAATGAAATGGGAGGACACGAGGTACGGAGCTACGAAAAAAACTGAAACAAACAAATTAACACGGCCCGGGGAAGGAATGTTATCTTTTGCAAAATGAAAAACTAATGTCACAAGAAACTGTAGACTTCCAAAAGCTTGTATAGTAGTATTCGTTCAACAGACTTTTTTTCACGTGCGTAGCCTGAATTTCAGCCGTGTCCGTGTCGCTTCTCCCAAGCTAGAGAGGCGTCCAACCTCGTTCCCAGGGTCTACTCCGCTTTCAAGATGCGGAGTAGACCCTGGGAACGAGGTTGAGAGGCGTCTGAATCAAATAGCGCTACTAGTAATGTAGCCTGATTCTCAGACGGTCCGTCTCGGTCCCCCACTCCCTCACTCCCCGTCTGATATACCTTGTGCGAGTTCGTGTATTTGACGTCATCGTCCATTGTGAAGTTCCACCAATCAGAGCGAATGTTACACTTTCGCAGAAGTCAGGAATTTAAGGAATGTGACTATGCGAGCTGAGACAAATCAAGATGGCGGACGATGTGGACGATGTTTTAAAGAAAGCTTGCCCTTTTTGATGGGGCTTAACTATTTCCTGAACAGGAAAAGGCTTTAAAAGCTTTTATCGCCAAAAATGACGAGCTGTTGAACTTGCCAACGGGATTTGGAAAGTCTTTTGTGTTCCAGATGGCTCCGTTCGTTCACGCAAAACATTCGACTTTTAATACTATACTGCGAAGCCAATGTAATAATTACATGTAAGCTTATAGTCATTTCGCCGTTGGTTAGCCTTATGGCAGATCAAACCAAATCCTAACAGACTCTGGGAATCACAGCTGGATTAACAGGGGATGACAAGGCCGTAAATACAAAGATCGAGAACGGAGTGTTTTTTTTTCGGTGGAGAAAATTATATGTTGTCTTCGGACATTTACAAACATAGTTAAGCTTATAGTAGTCGTTGTGGATAAAGCGCACTGTATAAGCCATTGGTGAGTGTTTATTTCTATTTCATTATTGTTTATGTAATATCTGGACCCTATCTGTAAACCTGTGTAAACTTATAGGAGTGTTCACTGTTGATCAACAGTTACGTCAAATTTGTTTTGTTATTCAAATTTGCCAACCAGTAAACAAAAGAACTCTTTGTTTCAACAGCCAATAGTTCTCTGGTTGGCACATTAATAACAATAGGTGACGTAACGAGAAACATCGCTATAGGCTTACTTATTTATATACAAAAAGAGAAAGAAATAGGCTGAAAAAATAAATGCCAGTATAAACATTATTTGCATTTTTACTTCTTATTTGCCTGATCCTCACATGGTCTGATGTCATCTGATCTGGAGTGAGAAAAAGTGAATGGGCAAGCTGCTCATCACTACATTGTGCCTGTATGCATATGTTGTAGTTTAGGTTGTGTACATGTACTTTTCTATATTCTAGATTATTGTTATGAGTTGCGGATCTGCCCCCCTTTTTTTGTTGAAAACTGAAACGCCTCAAGGACCAAAACTTTTTAGACCCCTCCCTTGCCCTTATTGGAGCAAGAAATGTGAGGTCCAAAGTGCTAAAAAAAAATTTGGAGCCCACCTGCCCAATCCCCCTACCCCCTTTTGAGCATATCCGCCATTTTCATTTGATGTAGTGGGAGGTAATGGTAATGGTCGGCACACCAATCTCGTACCCAGAGTCAACGGTCTCCTCGGTCAGCGGGTCGTCGCCAGGTTAGACTCTGGGGGAATGGAATTCCCTGGCGATGACCCGCTGACCGAGGAGACCGTTGACTCTGGGTACGAGATTGTCGGCACACACGAGAGGACATGTCCCTGGGACTAGTGCCTGCAACAGGGACAAGTCCCTTTGTGTTAATTAACCATTTTCGTCAAAAAATTAATATAGTTGTGGTGAGAAACATAGGCTCGATTTCCGCCGCTCTCTTGAGTCCGGTCTTCGTTCCTGCTGGTAATCGAGCCTATGAGAAACATTGATCTGTACGACTTGTCCCACAAATTCAAACTGGTTTTGAATAATTGAAGGACTAGTCTTGGGACCTGTGCCTGACGTGCCCTCAAATTGTGCTGGTCCCCTTATGTGAACTGTTCATAGGACAAGTCTCTGCAATAGTCTGAAGTGTCAGCCGCCTCCTCGCTCCGTGGGGCCAGGCAAGAAGGACCCTGGCCCCACGGGGGGGGGGGGGGGGGTTGCAGTGAGGAGGCGGCTGACACTTCAGACTAACTTGTAATACATTCCATGTATTCCGAAATTGGAATATCGACTCAATCGAACGGATATTCAGGGTTACCTTTTTTTAACATAAAGATAATCTTTTACTATGTGGTGTACTCCAACTGTAAACAGTAAATTTAGGGACACTGCTTATTAAAAAAAATCGAGACTAAACTGATATCCATTAGAGGTATAATTCTTATTTCTTTCCTCTATAAAAAGGTCAAAAGTTACTGTATCGAATTTTAAAGAACATTTTCGTTAGAACTTGTCAACAAACCTGTACACAACTGACACAAGGGCATATATACATAGTTTATTTGATAAAGCAGGTTAGCAGATACAATTGGCAAGACATAAAGGCCCGATCAAACGGTCACAACATTCTCACAACATCTGTTGTGACATGTTGTGACCATGCCAGGTCAAACGGCCACAACAACCTCTCAACATTTCCCCAAGAACAAAAGAAATGTTGTCACAACATTGTTGAGAGGGGTGGTCAAACGGTCTCAACATCGGCTCACAACAAATGCTCAGGAGAATGTTGTGACAAATGTTGTGACCGTTTGATCGCGCCTTAAGTCTGCACTAATTACAATTAATTAAATGAACTACGGAATAAATTACAGTAAGATATAAACTTAAATATTAAATAATTAATATGTCCATTTGTTGTTCCGGCGATTGTTGGTCGGAAAAGCGCGCACCAGACTAGAGAAGGTCTTGTCACTTGATCCAACATAAGGAGGGAGGCTTGTCACATTTAGTGTCGAGGCTGATAATGAAAATATAGTTTTCTTGGTGGGCTTTGAATTAACTTGAATTGAGAAGTTTTAATACGCCAAGGTGTGCTTGATCGCGGGTTGACTCAAAACAATAAAACCCGCGCTTCATTCGAAGACTTCTTCGAACGACAGCATTTCTGGAAATTTCGGCTATTACTCCCGTTCGAGAGTTTTAAGATTTGACGACATTTTCTCGACCTTCCTCAACTTCGGGAAACATTTCTTTTTGTATATATAAGCTTACTGTAAGCTTACTGTGAGTCCTGAGTTGGTTCGTCGTCTGCAAATCTCCCCACGAAATCTTGCAAATGGTTCCTCGCAAATCCCATTACGAACGTCCAAAATCTGCTATTCTATCGGTGGTTTCGAGTAATGTTGCACAGATCAAATATTGAATGGAATTAGATTATTCCGGGAGACAATTCAGCTTTCTTCGGCGTAGAAGTTTATAGATCGACAAAACTCGCGTGTTTACTTTACCACGGTCCATTTCTTACGAGCGTTGTTATTGGCTCCTCGTATACAATGCGTACGATGACGTCAAATACACGAACTCGCACAAGGTATATCAGACGGGGAGTGAGGGAGTGGGGGACCGAGACGGACCGTCTGAGAATCAGGCTACTAGTAATGCCGTGACGGAAGCAGGCTACGTATTGACGGAGTGGCTTTGGATTTCGTCCAAAGTTGTTATGACTAAAACAAGAATGCCGCGATAGGTGAGGTCACAAGACATTTTCGAACTTTTTTTTTCTTTTCGGCAATAATTCACTCCTAAACGAGTTCTTACGTGGAATACTGCGTAATGTGTGGCATTAAATTTTGCCGGTTCTAGACTACTCGAGTAGTCCCATGCTCTTTCCCTTAGCTTCAGCTCAACGAATGAGAAGCAAAGTGAGAGGGGAAAAAATAATTATTAAAATGTCAGTAATTAAAGTCTTTACAGATTCTCTATTCTCTGAAAATGGTTTTTGCATTGCTGACAAGTTTCCAGTTAGGACTGTTCTTTTAACGAAATGAGAGTACAGTCAATGCCAGAGTGGAAAAGTTAGACAAGAGAATTATTTTTGCAAGTCTATTCATGCACGGACCTTTAATACTGTTAATATCCTGGTTTCCATAGCATGATGTGACTAGCTTGAAGTATTGCTACTCGCCATCACAGTGGGTAAACCTAAAACGACCTGGAGAAGGACAGTGGAAGTAGCCGAGACAGACGGCAGGCAGGATGGAACGACTGGAGCACTGCGAGAGCAGTAGCCAGGGACAGGGTGGCAGCGATGATGATCACACGGCCTAAACTGCGAGCAGTCGGTTGCGTTAACCGTTCGCCGATATCCATTTATACTGTACAGCTCCGCAAGTGATCGGAGCTGTACAATACTCCTGCGTCAAGTGTCTTGCGCAAGATCACAGCACAATGGTTTTCACACAAATATTGTCTACTCTCTGGCCTGGCCACTGGGGAGGGAGGGTGGGGCGAGGAGATGGCTGACATTTCAGACAAGAAGATTGTCCAGACAATGAACAAAACCTGAAGAACAACGTTTTATTTAATTTATTTTTTCTAGGTACCCACTTCAATAGGCCATTTCCGAATTATCTTTTGCCTCTGTTTTAAAACGAGTCCTGGTGCGAAACCATCAAAAGAAAATGAGTTTGATTTGTACGAAAATGAACATTGAGTTAAACTCATTTTCATGGCAAAGGTTGTGCACCAAGACTCGTTTTGAAACAGAGGCAAAAGGCAACTCGCAAATGACATATCTGAACAATAGTAAAAACCCTTCCTCTCTCTGGTTAGTGCTAATGCATTGTCACTGACATCAAGATCGACATAGCAGACTCTTTGGAGCTTAACACAGCTACATTATTGTAGAATATTTCTCAAGAAACTATCTAGATGGTCTACCTGCTAGAAAGTAACAAAAGTTACTTTGTTCAGTTGTTCAAAATCTAAGTAAAATACAAAAATCAACGTTAGACGAAGTCTTGAGGAGAACCCCATCGGGCCCACCTTGTTATTACGGTCACTTTATTTTGGATCGAGCAAAATGCTTAGCTAGGCTGGCAGCCTCATTACAATACGTGGACATCGGAGACATCTGCACGCAGGCTAACACTACCTTCACATTTAAATTCGTCGATTTTAAATGATGTTCTAAACTACCGTAAAACATTGATTTTTGTATTTTTGTTCAAAAATGCTTTATCAAACCCTTTAAAAATCTAGTCTTAAAAAGTTGTTAAACTAGAAAATTTTAAAATATGTCTAACAATATATTATAATTTAAACAGCAAATTTCAATAGAAAAATACATGTTTCATAAAATGAATGGCGATCCGAACTGACACGTCATTCATTACAAAATGGTAAAATAGACTTGACCTATTATCCAAAATCACAGATTTCGGAATGATGGAAGCATATAGGTAAGAATTTTAAGTTAGGTACAATTTATGTGCTTTCCAAAAACGTTTGTTAAAAATGAAGCATTCCTTTATATGATGTATTTTATAAATTTCATAACAGCTAGAGAAGATGAAGTCGCAGTGAGAATACTGTTGTTGAATTCAATATTCATGTCATGGAGATAAATAGGGATTTTATCCTGCAAAAGAAAAGAAAAACAGGTCACAAGTCTCCTCAATGGCATCATATATTATAGATTTAATAAACAGTTATAGATTTAAAATTAAAATTGTAAGTAATATTATTGACACTAAATTAAACTGCTAACCAGCACTTTCTCTTACAGTGTACGTGGGGATCGCCTACTTTGTTAATCCTTTCTTCCTATTACCGTGCAGCGACTTCAAATCAACCAGGGTGACCTAAGACTTTTTAACCAATCACAGAACAAGTTCAAAGTTTGTTCGTGATCGGACCAATCATGTTCGAGCACTGCGAATGTTAGCCATGGGAGCAGCTTAGTTACACAAATTTCCTTTACTTGAGTGGTGCGACAAATGAGCGACAAAAATAATTTGTAATCCAGTGTGGACAAAACAATAATATTCTGAACTCAGCATCAAAAATAATTTGGAACCTTGCGACAAAACAATCTGAGCCCAATCGAGTGCATGACGAGCGACTTCTAAAAAACTCAAAATATTTTGTAAATTCACCTGATAAATGGCTATAATGCACCATTACGCAATACTTATTATACCTGATTTTCCAAAAAAATAAGTCATAATAATCAAAATAACTTACATATTGCTCTACAGCTGATGATCAGTTCATTATTGCGCTCCTGGTTGATCAGTTGCCTCAGGCATTTTCCCAGGGGGTCCTGTCACTCCTTGTTCCCCCTGGGGGCCTCTTTCCCCTGGGACTCCCTGTTCTCCCTGGGACCCTGCAGGGCCTTCGGCTCCTAAAAGCAAATTCCAAAATAAATTAACGTATATAAATTATTTTGTATAGATTGCTAACAGTCTGTTTCTCTCTCAAAATGGGGCAAAGGTTTGGGACAAGGTGAGACAAGGGTGCAGCGTCTCGGCCAAAAAAACAGTGGCTGATCTTTTAAACAGAGAATATCAATAAAACTGATTTATTGATGGTTTAAATTTTGGTTAATACATGTACGTTTCAGCTGTAATGCCCCGAAAATAACGCGCGCACACTCCAACCTACTAGTTCTATCGATCGATAGCAGGTGCCTGTGTAAGCAATCAGATTGCGAATTTGCCAGTACAGGACACTCTTGTAAGCAGACAGCTCTACTTACGGCCACCTTGACAAAACCCTGTTTGAACTCTCATACAGACTTTGAATTAATTTTATGCATTCCGGTAAGCTCGGACAGTTGCAGACACCTTGTCTGCTTCCCTAGGGTGTCCACTTATGGGAGCTTCGACTGTAGTCAGCCTCTTCAATAGAAACATGCAGCTTGTACAATGAAGACCGTTGATTGTCTTTTAAACTTTTCTTAAGAGGACGTTGCTTTTTTGCACAACAATCAGACATCATCCTCCTCACCAGCTTCTCCGTTTACTCCATCCTGTCCTCTCTCTCCTTGAGGTCCTGTAATAAATTATAATAATTATTATTCATAATTATTATTATTCATGATTATTATGAAAAACATAATTATAGGAAGGATGAAATCTAGAAACATCAACACAGTCAAATGTTACAAAGACTGTAGGTATTTTGCCCTCTTGGATTGTTGAGCGAGAAGTGAAAAACGTGACAGGAAAGACTTGCCTCTGGTATTTGGGCCATATGTCTCCTTGTACCAGAGAATTTAAGCAACACAACTTAGATGTCATTGGGTTTCAAGATTAACCAAAACTGGTGCTTATTTAATAATAAGTACTAACCTTGAGAACCCTGTGGCCCTTGTGGCCCTTCTGCGCCAGTATCACCTGGTAAAAAGAATAGAAGATACTGATTACGGAATTTACCATGAGTTGATCATGAACAGAAAATCAAAATATTTACTGTAACTTTACTATATGGCTGAGTACATTCTATGCACTATTAAGAATTAGTAAAAATCTACTAGTATACTAATGCAAATGAGACAATCTGATTGGCTGAGCTACTCGAACACTATCAGCCATTAGTGTGCAGTGGCTGGAGGTCGTCTACAAAATTGTGGTTTCTTCCAGTTTCTCCGAAGTTTTGGAGGAGAATTTGGAGTTAATACTAGACAATTGTTGTGATTTTTACTAAAACAATTGAAGGGCGTGCTGGAATAAGGGCATAACGACAATAGAATTCTATTGTTAATTATGCCCTTATTCCAGCATGCCCTTCAATTAGATTATGAGCTCGAGATTTCTATGATGTGATAGTTGATGAGGCCGTAAATGGTAAACGACATTAACATGCAGCGTGCGTATATAGAGTTATGGATGTATGTGGGAGGTTGCTAAGCATGAAAGAAATGTAAGAGTCACTCGAGGCGCAGCTGAGAGCGACTCTAACAAGAGAGACTCTTTCCAGACTGGATAGTGGTCATGGGTTCGAAAACCGTTGCTGCCTTTTTTTCAGGTTAATCATTTCATTCATTTCATGTTTAATCTGCCGTTTCATATATATATTTTTTTATTACACCAAAAATAATAATAATTTTTAACCATTTCAATCAAGAGTACACTGTACGTACTGTCAGGGGTGGTAGTAACATGAGTGAAACAATTTACTTACCATTGTCCCCCTGGGGACCTGCTGGACCAACTGAACCTGTCTGACCTGGTGAGCCTTTCATGCACAGAAAAAACAAATTAACGTCATAATGGCAATAATTTAAATTATTTAAAAGGTACATGTGCCTACATGTAGGTAAAGGTAACATATATCACTGATTCAGTTCCAAGGGTTCGGAGTAGCCTGATGACTCACCAGTCATGGTGCTTAACTCAGGTTTCTGTAACATGAGTGACTTAAAGGGGCAGTGTCACCCAGATTTAGTTAACATCCTAGCAGAAGTGTTTGTATCAATGGAAATCCACTAATAGTGGCCTGGTCTTGCTAAAAGTTACTATACTAGCAAGAAAAACTGTTAAAAAATTTATTTGACTAAGGACGGGCAGGAAGGAAGTGGAATGAAACGTTTTCAAGTTTTACGGTGTTCTTGGGAAAAATAGCTCAAAATCAATTATTCTGGTTTGTTCCCATCTCAGGAGAATGGGAGAAGTCTCGTGATACTGCCCCTTTAACCTGCAATCAGGCCAATTTTTCGTGCTCAGTAAAATAGAGCGTGGAAAAATTTGCCTGATCACAGGTTTCGAGTGACTAGGAGTATTGCTGAGTTGTGTGGTGACAGGTAGTCCCGAGATGATGTACGTATAGAGTAGAGAGAACGTGAATTGCAGCTGAGGGTTCTCTCAGCCATATGAGAGACAGGATGGAATACATGCTACCAACTTTTTCAGAGTACCAAGTCACATTTTATAGTTTTCTCCTCTAAGGAATATTATTATTGTTAAAGTTGTATGCTATCTTTTTGCAATTGATGTATTTAAATGTGTTTGTTTATTTTTGTATGAGTTTTGAAATTCAAGTAATAAAAAACATATTTTGTTACTTAAATTTTAGTATACTATAGATTTTTCATTATAAAAAGAAAATTAATTTAAAGTTAAATTGCTGCATTGGTGTTAATATAAAATTAATTTACAATAAATTTATTACTTTTGCAGAAGACTTAGTCATGATGTTAATTTTAACTTTTTAAAGTGTATAAAAGGATTATGCATCCTTGGAGACCAAAGAGGCAGTAATCTGGAAGAGAGAAAGTTAAAACAGGTGAATTAAACTGGCATGACGAAAGTGTACAAGAATAGTTTTTTTGTCCAGGTACTTGTTAACTTTTGTCATGCCAATTTGGCCCATTTAAAATTCCTCTCATCCTGATAATGTTAATTTCTTATATGATGAGAAGTTGTTAATAATATTTATATTTATTTTAATAATAAGATTTTTTTAATACTTTAGGTACCTTTTCCACCCATTTCCCTTTAGGCCCTTTTTCACCCTGGGGCCCTGTTTGTCCAGGGGCTCCCACAGTCCCTGTTTCTCCTGGGAGTCCTCTAGGGCTCTTTTCACCATTCAAGCCTGGTGTACCTAAAATAAAATCCCAAAATGTCCATGGGACAGGTTATTAAACCATAATGACCTTTCTGTAGCAATCATTTATTTTACTATGCCTGAATTAAAATTTCTAGTAACATATTTTTATATTTACAAAGTAAAGCTTTTCAAAATAACAATATTAAGTTCTAAAAAATTAATAATCTCAGTTCACACTTTTTTCAATCAGTAGATGATCAAAAAAGTCAAAATAAAATAATACATTACTGCTGGTTTAATAAAAAAAAACAGTCTTAATTTACTGGTAAATCAAAAGTTCAATTTCACCATTGCTTAGTCAGACACTTTGAGCATTTTATGGTAGTTAACATAATTTTAATTTTTATGTTTATTAGATATTTATGTTTATGTTTTAACATGAAGTACCTGGTTCCCCTTGTTCCCCTTTAGTACCCTGGTTTCCCTGTGTCCCTTTTATGCCTGGTTTCCCTGTGTCTCCTGGGACTCCAGGGTCCCCAGGCAAACCTTGTTCACCATTTTTGCCAGGTATACCTGTAGGATGGGTGTGAAAAATTACTCTGTTCTATATTTATTGGCAATCAGTTAATTACATGTATTGCTGGCTGATTTTAATAGAATCTCCAAAGCCTACTTACTGGTCATGAAACAAACTTAGAAAAATACATGCATGAGGTACTGTGGGTATTTCTCATAAATTTGAATTTAGTGATGATACTATTGATAACACATTGATCCCAATGAAGCGATGATCGACAAATGAATTACTTACTGCAGATACTAATGAGCAACAAATTCATTCAAACGAATCTCTAATATCAAAGTGATAATTTTGATAGCCATGCATAATTTATGATAATCATTCAGTGAGATGTTCTAGCAATCAACTATGTAATATTGATTTGTGTGTACACAAAACTGTGGTTTGGAGCTAAGCAAGTGTCCTGTGTGGTAAAGGTGTCCATTTAAAGTTGTCCTTGGTTCATATTCTGTATCAGTATGAATTAATTTTTCAGGTCCAATTTCAAACATCTCTCTCGTGGGATAATAGAGCGACTTCTGTTTACTCAAATAAGGAACCCCCCCCCCCCCCTCCCCCTAA
The DNA here is from genome assembly GCA_029204205.1 of Desmophyllum pertusum. Classification (NCBI taxonomy): domain Eukaryota; kingdom Metazoa; phylum Cnidaria; class Anthozoa; order Scleractinia; family Caryophylliidae; genus Desmophyllum; species Desmophyllum pertusum. Next base: position 118,974 of record MU825452.1, on the reverse strand, counting down.
TAAGGCCTTGAAAAATTATTGAACCTCTCTACAACGGCCACCTTGGGGAAAAATTAACTGGCTGTTGTGGAGAGGTGGCTGTTGTAGGGAGGTTTCAATAATAAGAGTAAAGTGTAAGGATCGGCATATGGTCAGGATGAAAAAACTTATCCTGGCCGATGTACGTAGAGATGTGGCTGTATGTGGAGGTTTGACTAATGCATATTTTATGGTTTAGACATTTTTAAACGTTTTATGCGGCAAGTTTGACATGTACATCACCTTGTATCCCTTCATTCCCCTCAGATCCTTTTCCCCCTGGGGTCCTTGTACCCCAGGGATTCCTTGGTCTCCTTTGGCTCCTGGATTTCCTAGAGGGCCCTTTTCACCTACTTTGCCAGGGACACCTGCATAATGGTTCCATTCTTATCAGTGTTAAAGTTACTGTGAAATTTACTGTGAGCTCATTGGCTATTAGGAACCTCGCTACAACAGCCATCCTGGTGCAGAATTAACTGGACGTTGTAGAGAGGTGGTCGTTGTAGAAAGGTTTCAATGATAGTAAAGTCCATAGATTACACAGTCGGGACTTTATGTAGACATAATGACTGGGTCTGTGTTCCAATGGAATAAAACTTAATTAAAGTTTTTTATTGGCTTGTCAAAAAGAAATATTTCAGTGGCTTTTAAATATTATTTTGACCCCCCTTCTCGTGTATTCCTATTTATAGTCAAATTTTTGATTTAGAGAATAAAGTGGGCAAATTAAATTAGTTTTATATTATAATATTTTAGTGTTAACTTAAATTTAAATGTGTAAATAAAAAATGGAAAATTAATCTACTGCTTACTGTGAATGACTTTTAAGTTTAGTTTTAAGTAAAGTTATAAGAATTGAATAAATTGAGCATTGAAAAGTATTGTATCATTTTAGAAGCAACATGTTTTAATATACATGTACCCTGAGTCAATATTAGCAAAGTTTTACTAAATACACGAAAAGGTGACTCATTTACTTCTAAATTAAATATTCCAAATTGATTAGTTTCGGTGGCACTGTTTCGTTTAATTATAAGCACTATTCATAAACAGAACGCGTTCCGCAGACTGCCACGTCGACCATACAAATTCGTGACACGAAGAATGTAAAGCCAATTATGTCCAGTGCAGTCCCTATCGATTTCAGCTAAAATTTATGATCGTGAATGCTCGAAAAGTTTTAAAATAAATAAATAAACGATCTGTCGCATATTTTTATATCCAGTTGTATCAACAAGATATCCTATCGATTTATTTCCAACAAAGTGTCCCGCAAACGTGACATGTCACGACAATTTAATAGTGGGCAGATGAGAATTGAATCAATCGAACGTGTATGATTGAAAGTCCATTTCAAAAGTCCATGAAATTCTTGGAGATTTGCGATCACTGGAAACTAAGAACAAAAATTATAACTACTGTCTACAGTATATCCCGCAATATGAAAAATTAGATACACTGAGTCAACATTGATAAAGAATAAGACTGCTTTGCACAAACAAACGGGCGAAAATTAGAAATTGCTTACCGGCTTCGCCGACTTTGCCTTGCGGGCCAGCGAGACCTGAAATAAAATAAAAACCGAATTTCATCACAATAAGATCGAACACGAACCATTAACCAATAGCATGAAAAACATTATCTTTCGACAAAACAGCTTTAATTAAAACCTTCAATAGTCTTGCACAAATTGTTATTGTTCTCAACAATGGGGTAAAAGTAAAACTACAAATGGAATACTTTAATTTTATTGATCATACCTCTTTCGCCTGTTTTTCCAGGGGGACCTTCGCATCCTAAGAAGATATAAAGGCAGCAATTTAAATAAAGATTATTATCTTAACATGGAGGCATGTCTGATCTGCACGTATTGGATTAAAAAAAAAATTTTAACAGTGGCTTATTGACCTTTTGCCCGCCAACAAAAAACTTTTTCATCGAAAGTGCAGGCTGAACAATAAACGCGTTAGATTTTACTTGAATGACCAAAACAGTGCTGTAACTATTGGAAGTACTTAACGTATGTATGAAGAACAGATCATAGATTTACCTTGTATTGGAATATATCCATAAAGCATAGCAAAATTCATTGCCATCGATGAAGTGGCGATTAAAAATATGAGCAGTTGAAATGCGGAGAAACCACCACCGGTGCTTGCCGTTTGGACATCCTTGGTTCCTTTTCTCCCGGTCATGATGTTGTAGTTAAGATGATGTTTGTTTTAGGAAAGCGTATAAGAGGTCAATATAGATGGAATCGATAACAACACACGAAGCTGACTCAACTGCTGAAGACTTCTTCGACTTGTTGCAGCGTGGAGTGATTGGAGTAAATAATCTGAACCGAGTAACTTTTTGTAGAGATCTGGGACCAAATACACCGAAAAGCTAGTTCTTATTCTACCACGGTCAAATGGTCTGGAACGCCTGCTGAAAATTGCTGACAACCTAAAAAGTTTACGGAAGTTTTGGAATATTCGACAATATAGCATCACAATGAAAAAGCTTTTTGCAACAAAGAAAGCCAGGCAAGCTACAGATGTCACTACAAAAATCTGTTCTCGAAACATACGTCAATCAGCCGACCACTGCTTGGAATCTGCTTGAATCATCACAGGTTGTCAAGAGGCTGCAAGCAAGCGATACAGGAAGCCCGAAGCCTCCAGGTCACACAAGATTCGTCTGTATCTCCGACACTCACAATAGAACGAACAAAATGGAACATGAAATACCCGATGGTGACATCTTGATCCACGCAGGAGACTTCACAAACTTCGGATCGCGTGATCAAGTTATCCATTTCAACAACTTTTTAAGCACTTTAAATCATCCTCACAAAGTTGTGATCGCTGGAAATCACGACATTTCTTTCGATCTCGAGAATTACGATTCCCTGTGGTCGAACTTTTCGCGTAATAAAGGAGATCCCGAGGAAATTCGTCAACAACTCACCAATTGTATCTATTTAGAAGACGAAGAAGTTACAGTGCTTGGATTTCGAATTTTTGGCTCTCCTTGGTAAGAGACAGACAGGTGTATTTTAAGGTATTAATGGGTAGGGGGGTGGGGAGATGAGCTGTTTCATTGATGCCAAGCCACTGAGGGGCTGTCAACTTCCAAAATTGCAACATCTGTGCAGCGAATGAACCAACATAACAACACTATAACAAGAAGTCGAACATTCTTACAAGTTTTACGGTGTTCTTGGGAAAAATAGCTCAAATCAATGATTCTGGTTTGTTCCCACCTCTTGTTGTTCAGGAAGTCAGTGTACCTTCATAATTCAAGCGTAGTTTACACAAAAACTTGGTAAAAAGAGTGCACACAAATACATGTTTACTCAGGCATTGGATGATCTTGATCCTTTTTTTCTTTTCAGGACGCCAGAGTTTTGTGAATGGGCCTTCATGAAGGCACGCGGTGAATCAATACAAGAAATATGGAACAAAATTCCAAATGGAATCGACATCCTTGTTACTCATGGCCCACCCCTAGGTAATTACCACTTTGCAGTAAGGTGCAGTAAGCCGTACATGGGCCAAGCTGGCCCACACTGCCAGAGCTAATCCTGGTTTCCTTAGCATGAAGCCGACTAGGAGTTTTGCTACTCCCCCTGGATGGAATGCTAGTCCATTGTAGGATACCCCCCTTTATTTTGTCGCCAGTACCCATTTATACTCCTGGGTGGAGTAGACACTGCGAGGGTAAAGTGTCTTGCCCAAGAACACAACACAATCAATGACCCAGGCCAGGGCTCGAACGCGGACTATTCGATCCGGAGTCCAACACGTTAACCATTAGGCCACCGCGTCTCCCAAACCACTTTGCAGTAGTTATTACTAAATTAATGTGCAGTTCCAGAAAATATCCATACCCACCAAGGAAGGGTTTAAAGGAAAGTATGAAGCTAACTGGAATTTCCAGGAGGGTGAGGGGTTCAAACCAAAAAGCCTTGACTTCCATGGGGGGGGGGGGGGGGGGGGGGAGGAAGGGGGGGTTGGATATTTTCTGGAGCCACACAATATACAATCCATTAGTCGACCAATATTATTTTTTAATCCTTAGAATTCATTTCAAACATAATGTTTTTCAGGTCATGGAGATCGTACCATATCAAGTGTAAGAGCTGGATGTCTAAATCTATTGCATACCGTGCAGTCCCGTGTGAAGCCTAAGTACCACGTTTTTGGACACATCCATGAAGGTTAGCGGTACACAATAATATTATCCTGTCAGGACATTGAAATGGTTGGCGATAACTTTCTTCATGGTTGGTCATGGAAAATGAAAAAAAAGTTGACAAACAAACATTGTGTATGTCACATATCCATATTTTTGGTAAGCTTGGCAGATGAGTTTTCCCCGCCAAAAATTAATTTCGGCGGGGACACTCGAGCCAGAAATACATCTGCGTTCACAGGCTAGCTAAAACACCAATGATAAAAAATGTAAGTCAAACACCAGTTTTGGAATTATTTAATAACTCAACATTTTTACATAATCTTTTTTCAGGATATGGAATAACTACTGATGGAGTTACGACCTTTGGTAAATGCCTCGTCAGTTACAATCCAGTACAAGCCATCTCACCCACCAATAGTCTTTGATCTCCCAAATAAAGAAACTCATGAACAAACGCAAAGTAATTTTCCTAACACTTCTTTTAAAATATATAATATATTCTTGTTGAAAATAAATTGAGAGGTACATTACCTTTGTAACTCTAATATTAATCTTATCCTATTTAAAACAACTTGACCTAGAGCTTTGTCACAATATTACCAGTAATATTAACTTTAATTTATAATTATTTTCAAAATGAAAGACATTGATTTCAATCAAAATAATATAGTTTAGTAGGGTATAAAAACTGCAAAAAGGCATTTAATAATAAACCAAATTATATAATAAGAACTAGTATGGTTAAGATTTTAGCTAACATCTATGGAGTCACTGCAGATATGTGGAAACTAGTAATAAATGTATTGTACATTTTATGCTATTTTTTTCTGCTATGACTGCCTTCAATAATCGGTGCCTTGTGACACCAGCTAGAAAATGTCAGGCTATATGTTTTAAGATCTGACAATTGCAACACTGCTTTTTAGAAATTATGTATCTCATTCAACAAAGACCTTCATGTAGTTTTGAACTTGTAATGTCAGCTGTTATCTTACCTTATGTTGCATGACTGCTGCACATAAAATCAATGTAAAATTAAACTGAATAATGTACTAACTTATTTATTAAACAAATTACAATACCGATGAATTTAATTCTTAGGCATATTGCCGCAGTGTAATGCATGAAGACAAGTCTCTCTGAATTTGTTTCCGCGGCATAATTAATTTTTAGGAAACAAGACTATTTAATATAATTTATATCATAAATTTGGAACAAAGTTGTTTACAGCAAAAATAAAAACACAACTGAATCAGTATGAGTGAACATCACAACTGAACTAGTTTAAGGACATCTAGCTGTTTTTCATGGCAATGAGATTTCGCAGCATGTCAAAACTATTTCCATCTGGCTGTACAGATAATGATTTGCCAGCCTGTGTTTGCACCAACAGGAAACCAAAGTCATCCAGCCCTGTGATTGTAAACTTGCTCCATCGTTTGGTTATCCTTCAGTGACAAGCTAACTTTCACATTACTGGAAACAAAAATATTGCAGCTGTATCAAACTCTCATTCTGATTGTGTAATGAGAGTTTTGATAACTGAACCTTTAGTACAGAAAGTTAATGTCTCTTAGAGACTAGCACCACCATATGGTTAAAAGGTCTGTCTACAAGTCTAGTAGCTTATCAGGGCGGCACTTAAGGTGGCCCCCTATAGTTTTATGACCGAGCGCGCGCTGTTGACGAAAGCTTTAGTAATCTGCGCACGCTCAAAGGAAAATCCTTGAACCGCGCGTGTTTTTTCCGATTTTTTATGACGTCAGCATGGTCAAAAAATTCAAAATTAACCGTGGATTTTCTCGAAAAATTATATACCTACAGTCTGACTTCTCACTTCAAACAACATTGCCACTGGGTGGTATTTTGTTAAGAGTCCCAAGGACTTTTGACGACAATTTTTTTGTAGATGCTCAGATCTTTCGTGCATGTTCAACTTGGAAAAGTAAATAAAAATTGATGGCATTTTATCAGTGAAATCCATCAACTGAGGAATGAATCACTAATATTCTAATACGGCATATTTATCTGTTTTAGAACAAACCTGTGAAGCCATCGGTTGTAGTACTTTTTCAGAAATGATTCTGAACCATTTTCTTGGAAGTCACCAATAAGGGCCTCAACTTTGTTAATTGTCTTTGCAAGCATCTCCTCGATAGTTAGTGGCTTCAAGGTAGTCTTCTGATCTTTGTTATATTGTGCAATGATCTCATTAACGCTGATGGTAGGCTCACAGTTGGTTATATTGATTCCCAATCCTGAGTAAAGAAAATGTTGGAATTTTTAGAACCAGAAATTACAATTTAGTTTGGAAGCATCCAGGGAAGACTTCCACATAAAAGTAATGGGGGTCATTGTTGGTTTTGTGGGTGTGGCTGATCAAATTCATTTTCACCCCTAAGAGGAAATTGAAGGGCTCCAGGCAAAAATGTCCCCTTGGTTTTTTGGAAACAAAAGAAACAAAGGGAACCGATTAATTAAGGGAATGTTTTTTCCCAGAGCCCTTCAATCATAAAACAAAACTAGTTCCTATCCTACGTAACAGATGATAACTCTAACAGTGGCCATTTTAGATTTAAACACCCTAAGTGAATTTTAAACTGTAAAAGGTACAGTGTATGATGATCAGCCCGACAATTTTGTATGTACATGTAGTGGTACAATTCCTTGTCATTCAATGAACTTCAGATCAGGATTTCAAATTAACATACATAATATTTACAGCACCACCTACCAGCTTGACCATTACAGCAAAATCAAATTGACTACCTTTGGTGCTTGGGACTGAAGGTAAACAGTTACACACAAAAACATTAACACTGATGAAGGGGTTATCCCCGAAACGTCTGACTGTTTATATCAGATCAGTTATATATCAGCACTCCAAACATACAATTTTTTATGCACACACAAAAATACTTACCTATGACTGCACTCAAGGTGCCAACTGTAGCCGATGAGGTCACAATAACACCTCCAATCTTTATCTTTTGGCCAAAATATATGTCATTTGGCCACTTGAGACGGATGTTAATATTCTATAAGAAACTGGTCAAATTAGCACTGAGGATAATTTTGAGCAGAAAAATTACACTTACTACAATCAATGTTCATTGGCTGTGAACACCTTCACAAAAAAAATTGACTGCTGTTTTTAATTTGTAGTATTATGACTGCTGTTTTTAATTTGTAGTATTAAAAGTACAGCAGTATCTTGGCAAAACCTCTACAACTCAAAACCACCACAAAATCACTGATATTCATTAATAGTACTCCTGGGATGGGAGAGAGGCACTGTGAGAGTTAAGTGTCTTGCCCAAGAACACAACACAATGACCCCGGCCAGTGCTCGAACCTGGATATGATCTGGAAGCCACCACATCTCCTACATCCCATCCACAGGGAGCAACAATACTTCTTACTTTATTTATTGTACTATAAATTTATAAAATCTGTATAGTTTATTAAAAATATGTACTTCATATCCTGGTTGAGATCTGATTGCCTCCACAGCTGCTAGTGAAGCAATGTGCTGTAAGTATGGTGGTCGCTGACCAAGCTTGGAAGCAAATGGAATTGTTACGTGGAGGGAGAACATCATGCACCCAGCAGGGGAGAGCCACACATTACCACCTCTGCCTGCAGTTCAATTACAACAACATTTTCATTCTTTCATGTAGACATACCAAATTATTATTCTTCATGGTCCCTATATTATATATAGTACAGTCAACTCTCTCTTAACGGACACCTCTATAAGACGGACACCTGGTGTTGGTCCCTACGTGCCAATTTTCAGTCATTTTACTGCATCTAATCTCTCTTTAAGCCGGACACCTCTCTAAGACGGACAGTTGGTGCCGGTCCTGATGGTGTCTGTCTTAGAGAGAGTTGCCTGTAATACATATATGTACATACAAGTTGGGAGAACTATAAACCTGGCTGCAGTGACTACATGTTATGTTAGGAAAATTTGGTTATTATATAAATTTATCTGCAATAAATTATTAATAGTTTCTCTCTAGGGATCATTTCCTTGATTTGTGACCTGTGTGCGCATCTTTCTTGCGTTCTTTGTGCCACTGGGCACTAAAGCCTGGACCAAACGAGAAAGAGAGTGACCGAGAGTTGAAAGACAAGAGTTTTCTTCAACTCTCATTAAGTGTGGGCCAAACAAGAAAAAACTCCTGATGACTCCAAGAAAAATTGAACAGGTTCAAATTTGACGAGAGTGCACAAGAGTCACCAAGAGCGCATGTAAACACAAAAGACATAAGGCCTTACATAAACTGCTTTAAAATGATTTTTTTTTTCAGTCATGTGAAGACTGACTTGAAATGGTTGCTTACCTTGACCTTTCATTTGCTGCCCAGCAACAACTACAATACCCAAATCATCTGGAATATTTCTCACAAATGTATAATTCCTGGAATTAAAAATTAAAGGGAATAATTAATTAATTAATTAATTAATTGAACTGCAAGTGCTCACCAAGAGTGGCTCATGGAGGCTGGTAGTTACTTCAGATTTTACGAAATTCCGGAGCCACATATGACATTAAATGGCTATACTAACAGTAAATCGAGCAGTACACCATCTACACTGTAGCATTTTGCAAGTTACTGAGCATACAATCATGTATTTGCCAGGTTCCATGGGTCTGAACTGCAGTCCAACAAAACAAAACAGGGTTAGGGGAGGGGCCCCCTCCCCCCCCCCCCCCCCCCCCACTCCCACACCCCCTAGTCATTGTAAAATATAAGGCCTGAAGGGCTAAAAATTGTTCTGGCCCCCTGATTCAAGCAAGAAAAGGCCTATCTTCCCTGTGGGCCACACTTTTGAGCACCACAATAAATTATGGATCTGCCACTGAATTATACTGACCCATCAAATACTTCTTGTGTGGATGTGATCACATCAGTGTAGAATACCATGTGACCCAAGACTTTGGTTTGCAAGTAGTCTTGGTATTTCTCCCAGTCAAATGAAACTGCTTTGATATTGTCCTCTACAGAAATAACTGGTAACATCTTTTCTGTGGCCTTAGGAATTATAGCTCCTCTACTTGGTACAAAGTGCAATGACAGATCCTTGCCAGTACAAATACCTTCCTCAAGTGATGGCTTCAAAGAGTGGAATAGCTTCTCTTCATCCTTGAGAAAGCAACGGCAATTCAAGATTATGAGAGAAATGAAAGAATTCAAGAATTTGAAATTATTATTTTTTTCTTGGTAAAGCAAACTTGAATAAGGGGGAAGGGGTGAGGAAAGAAAACTTTGAAATGTTGAGCTTGGGCCAAATGAGAACGAGAGTTGACAAGAGTTCAAACTCTTGCCCTTGTTTGGTCTGAATCTTTCATTTCTTGCTCTCGGCGACTCTGGACGACTCTCTGCGACTCTCGTCAACTCTCATGGGCTCTCATCAAAATTGAAAATTTTTCTTTTGAGTCATCAAGAGTTTTCTCTCGTATGGCCCGGGCTGTAGGCTCAATTTCCACCACTCTCTCAAGTTCGGCCTTTGTTGCTCCCCGAGAAGCATGGGCTCATTTTCCCGAACAGCGGTTGGTAATCAAGCCTACCCCAAAGCAATTCGACTCTGGCCCACTCTTTTGGCCCAGGCTTTATCTAGATACTTACTTGTTTATTTGCAAGAAGAAAAATCGGCGTCAATTCTGGAACTTCACGTGGCAAACAGTTCATTCCCAGGAGTTGTAAAATCTGTGATAACACACTTAGCCTGGTATCACTGGATTGTCTCAAAAGATTCAAGCTTTGTGCATCTAATTCTTGATCATGTATTGTAACATCATCTGTGAATAAATCTAAATGAACAAGACTAAACACAGCAGTGCCAAGACCTTCAGAGACTTGAATGATTACTGGTCTCTTGGACGACTCTTCTTCTGCAACAACTGTTGTTTGGTCTCCTGCCAAAAACAAAAAAATTATGAAAAAAGATAAAGACACACATTCAACTAATAACTAAAACCAACCAGGGTCTTAAAGAACTGGTGAGATCATGCTAAATCTAGCTGTACATAATGAGCTTTGTCTTATGTAGCTCTGATGTCCTATAATTCACTATCAAAAATAATGACGAATCACAATTTTGTAGGGGAGATCCCATAAGATCCCATTTTTCACTGCTTGAAAAAGGTAAGGGATACAGTCCATGAGTGTTAAACTTGTGGCTTGGCCTGAATGGCATGGATACGCATCAAGCTTTTAGCCAGAGGGGCGTCAAGGTGTCCTCTGGACGCCCAATCCTGGGAGAAATTGATGCAAAATGCACCAAAGCTTATGGGGGACATGCCTCCAGGACGCCCACTTTTCAAATTCTGGCTAAAAGCCTGATGCGCACAAGGAGTGTCATCTCATGATCCTCCTTCAGAATGCCTGATTACTATGAATTTAAGTGCCCTGCCCTGTTCCCCACACAGGGCGAAGGATCTGATGATGATGAGTGATAACCAGTCTATATTATTAAAAGTGTGGTTCTAGAAGATATCCATACCCCCCTCACTGAAGGTTTTTTTGGTTTGAACCCCCACCCCTACCCCCCTGGAAATTCCGGTTTAGCTTCATACTTTCCTTTAAAAATGTTGGCTTCAAATGAGATTCTCTCCCCCTTGGAATTTCCAATGACCTAGTCCTTGGGGTGGGTATGGATATTTTCTGGAACCGCACAATATCAATTACCTTCAAAATAAAAAGGTTCACAAAGTGCTGTAAACTTTTGTGACTCTCCTAGAAGACGTTCTGGATGGTTCACTCTGATTGAAGCAGAAAAAGGCTTATATTGATCATCCCAAGGCTTTTTCACCACTTGACACGTAAACGGACTACGCAAACCGAGAATTTGTCCCCCACTTCCGAGATACTTAACAAAAGCTTGCTGGAGTTTTGATGATACGGGGTCATTATTTCCAAGAACTAAGAGAGCAGTATTTTCAATCCATGGCTGGGTAGTCACATGTTGTTCATGAAGTCTGTAAATGACATAACTATGTAAATTGAGAACTTGTGTTAAAGCTTGCTTTACGGCACTGAACCTCTTGTCGTCAGTGTCATTAGTTCCAGTGTATATGAGAACATTAGGAGGCTTTGAAGAGGCGGCAACCATTGTTTGGGTAACATGACCAGTTAACTTGGAAGCTGTGGAATAAATTAGTGAAAATTAAAATACTAGGACAGTGGCCAGAGCTCCAACCCCAGACCTGTGCGGCAGTGCAAGTATCGTATTATAAGTAGTGTAAGTATCGTATTGTAAGTAGTGTAAGTATCGTATTGTATGTAATGTAAGGTATTGTAAGTAGGGCATCAAATTGTATAAAGTTGTATAAGTAATCATAATGCTCAATAAAGTCTTTACTTACAAAAAAAACAAAAACAAAAAAACAAAAAAACAAAAAAACAAAACAGACCCAGGGTCCCAGATCTGAAGTCTAATGCTCTAACCAGGCAATGATAATTTAGCAAAGTGATCCAATGTAAGTTTCTGAAGAAACTGTTGTGCTGCATCGGCGGGCAAGTGAAACACTATTATCAACTTGAAGTTGATAAAGGTATTTAACTGCCACAGTGAAGTTGATGTTTCAAGGGTTAGCCCTTCATCCGAGCACACTTTGCTCTGACAAAGGGCTTTCACTTGCCCGCAGATGCAGCACAACTATAAAACGAAAATTCAGTTTAATCAATGGGCTGGGCCTCAGCTCAGGGGGGGGGGGGGGGGGGGGGGGGGGGGGTTGTGTGCGGACATAATTCAATGCTAGATTTTTTTTAGAATTGACTTACTATTTGATTGGTCAACCATTAAGCAAAATAAGTCTAACTCTTCGTTTCGACACCAAATTAAAGTGATGCTTACTTCATATTTGAGCAAATTTCAAAAACTTAGAACAAGGTACTCACATTTTCCTTCACTTGATGACGACCCAAAACACGCAAGTTTCTTTGCCGCCACAGGCCTCGTACACGATGAACCCAACGATGAAGTCAGTATCCTGGTAATAGCATAACCGGATAGCCACCCAGCACTCAATAAAGGCATTTAGGCCAAAGTGAAACAGGCGTGGAGTTTTGCACGTTAAAAAGGAATCAACGCCAACCTCGTTCCCAGGGTCTCTCTTCCTCCCGCCGAAAACAACGCGATCTTCGCGCAGTTATATACCATGTCATGTAATAGTCCTCAGTTGTAACCTTCAAATCCTGGCAGTGCACTTTTTTTCGCAAAATTATGACAATTATGCTAAAACTAGTAATAATCACAGATTAATAAGAAAGTGCGTTCGACAGGTTCATCTCAAAATTATGCTAAAATTACGCCCATTTTTGAAGACCCCCTTTGAAATTATGCTGCTTCTGTCCAAAATGTTTGAAAATATGCCAGAAGAAATATGTGCCTTTTGTTTTTAAAAATCACAGTTACAAAACTTATTGTTATTTTTAATAATTATTGTCTAGCAGCCAATAACTAGCATTTTCTATTTGACCAAATCGCGGCAGCTGGCCCAGTAACAGACTCTCCTCCATCATCGATCTGCAAGTTCTCGCCCACCGATCTTGCATCTGACTGAACTGACGAGCCTATAGTTAAACTTCCGGTGAGTCCAAGACTTACCTCAAAACTGAATGAAAATTAGTCAAAGATGCATCGAGAAACAGGCTTTGAAACACAAAATATGACTTTTGGCTAATAATGTGCTTTAAGCTGACCAAAATATGTCCGATTGCTTCTTCGGCAAAAATTGCCAAAAAATGCTCGTTTTGTCAAATTAGACAAATTCAGGAGCCCATCACTAGGAGCGAGCAACTGGACTGGATTCGTGTCACAGCGTTTTTACAGACCAGGTTATTTTTAGATTCGCATTCGTATTCCCGCCAGACAATCAAACGTTTTTCCTTTGTAATAATTAATTGGCGTTACCGCGTAACAAAGGCCGCAATTAGGTCGCCATCTTTTTATTTTATTTTATTTCATTTCATATTACACATGGGACCAGAAACACATTTTCCCGGGAAAAAGGAATCTAAAAATAAACCGGTCTGTAAAAACGCTGTGACATAGGCGTAGTGTCGGAGTTGCTCGCTCCGGCTAATGGGCTCCTGACAAATTATACCCCCAAAAAGTGTTATTACAATCGGTAAATAAAAAGCCCAATCCCCGCTGGAACCGGCGGCGTTTTCACAGTTTAATAGTCATCTAGCACTCGACCCTACAAAAACTGAGGTTTTCACTTTGCAGACGTTAATTTTTATGCAGTTAGTGAATACGAGGCGTACAACTGAACATGACCCGACTAAACTGATCTCACTACTAACATTGTTCACCAGCTTTGTGCTTCATCAGAAGCTTATCACCTAGGTGATATAAAGCTTCTGGCTTCATATAATAGTTGTTTAAAAAAAAAATTCTGAACATTGATGAATTGTCCGCATTTCTTAAGACTCTCACTTAGCAGAAGTTGGAAGGCTTTGGACTTTTGGTTTTGGTTTCCCTAAAAGAGACTTTTGTCTTCTCAACTGAGTTAAAGGGAGTGTTTCACGGTTCGGCGCATGTGTCGGCTTATCAAAACCTTAAAAAACCTCACTCACATGTTCTTCTCGATACTACAGTAGCCACATGCTATAATAAGTCCAAGCAAAACGACGAATGACCAAATTCAACGGATTACACCGAGAATGTCGACATTTGAATACCAGAATAAATTACCAGAATAAATTCCTCGGGCCAACACTTTATTCCGGTAATTTATTCTGGTTTTCAATGTCAACATTCTCGATGTAATCCGTTGAAATTTGTTGCGAGTATTGATTGATCATTCGTCGTTTTGCTTGGACTAAGTATAGTATGTGATTACTGAAGTATCGAGAAGTACATGTGAGTGGGATTTTTTAAACGGATAGCGGTTGAGAAGCCAGCACATGCGCCGAACAGTGAAACACTCCCTTTAACAGCCGGGCTTTGCCCGCAGCTTTGTGCTGCTGTCTTAAGTTCGATACTCTCTTCGTTTTAATGTATTGGCTAATTTCGAGGAAGCTGTCATCAAACGTAACAGGTAATTCATGGCAATCTTCTCTTCTTCCTCTTTGTCTGCTTCTTCTTGCCTTGTAGCTGTTTGTTCCCAGGGATGACTGGCAGTTTGAACAGAGCTGTTGTTCGTCGTAGTCATACCTGTTTTGAGCGGCAAATGAATTTGAATGAGTTGTGAAAAAAAAATGTATCCTGCAATTCAAATCAGTTGAAAGATAAAGAGTGTTCCACATATCACTTACTGCCTAATCATTGTAGCCTCGCAATCCGAGCCATCTTCCGCTGTCAGAAACTGTTGACATTCGTCTGTTACCGGATAAAATGCGGTGTGAATTAAACAACCCTATTGTTTTAATTTACAGAGGATAACATAAGCAAGCCCTTTTCGGAGCCTAGTGGCTCAAGAGTTCGGCATCAGCATCTAACGGACTTTTCCGTAGCATGAAGCGACTAGGAATATTCAGTGCTACTACCCTCTATATAGACTCTATAGTTAATCGGCGCAGGTAGCACACTGCCGAAGCTTATCCCAGTTTTTCCGTAGCATGACGGAAGCGGTACGTATCGAGAGTTATCCCTGCTAGCATTTATAAATCTCGCTGTAAATTACTCGTGCAAACTCTCACTTTTACAAAAAAGACAGAAATCGAGATTATCCTGGAGTTGCTAGCAACAACTGTTCCCTCAACCTCGTTCCCAGGGTCTCTCTTCTTCCCGCCAAAAGCGATTGAAAAGAGACCTCTTTTCAATCGCTTTTGGCGGGAAGAAGAGAGACCCTGGGAACGAGGTTGCTGTTCCCTGTTATCAAGACCGATGATAAAACACTGACCTGAACTTGTATCATCGCCATTACCATAGTTACTCTGAGGGACAACATGGGATGTTGATGCCTGTAACAATATAACGATTCTATCATTGCATTGCGAGGAAGAGGCGGGAGCCACTAAGATGGGGACGGGAACCAGGTGGGAAGTTCAGACCCCCGGAGAATCAGTTTTTTTCTATTTCTGTCGCTGTAAATGGCAAGAAAAATCTTCCGTATTCCAAGCGTATGCAGACCCCCCGGGGGGTACTCCCTTATATAAGCTATATAGGTATGTGCCGCCCCAAAGGGTATGGTTTTTGAGCCATTTTGGTCTGAAATAGGGTATAGATTTTGACCATTTTGGTCTGAAATAGGGTATGTTTTGTGCACTCTGGTCTGGAATTTGGTTTGGCTTTTAGACGAAACTGTTTTTTTTTCCATTAACATCGGGGAATTTGAAGCCCTTTTAAAATGTTTGCGCAAATGGAACCCATTCCTGGGTAACTGAAGTCATTTATTAGACACGTGTACTAATTTTATAGGTCTGAAATAGGGTATCGATTTTTGGGTCAGATCTGAAATAGGGTACGGAAAATCACATATTTTGGTCTGAAATAGGGTAAGGGTTTCAAGAAGCAGGCCACACACCCCCACCAAAAATTTCAGGGAGTACCCCCCCCCCCCCCCCCCCCGTATGCAGATTCATGAAGATGTAACATACCTCCGAAGAAGAATGATCATCTTGAAGACCAAAGGCTTGAGCGAATTCTTGTTGTTGGTCGGAGAGGATTCTATGAACATTACTTTTCAGATGTTCCAGTTCTCCGTCTATTCTTTGACGCATGAGGTTATCTGATGGAGTAGAGAAAAAAAAAACAATAGATCCACTCAGGATATATTTACTTTGATAACGAGGCTGTGAGAAATGCTTTCTTCTGTTTACCTCAAATCCTTTCCTCGAGAAGATTTTGAGAATCAGATGCAATGAAAACGGCAAAACACTACTGTTAGCTACCCTTATTATAATTTGTTTTTCTTCACCTCGAGCTCCCGCCTCGAACAGCCCTGCTAATTTGCGGGAGGTGAAAATCTATGTATTTTAACCCAAGACTTAATAAAGCTTCAGTTGTTGTTGTTGTTGTTGTTGTTGTTTTAAAACGAGAAGGAATCGAATCACGATGGGTTTAAAACTCGATCTGAGGACAAGGGGGATATAGTAGTCTATTTTGGTACTTTTTATTATTATTTCTACGGAAAACTGGTGGGGTTACTAATGCACAATCGAACAAAAAAAACCGCACCATGATCACAAATAAGCTAGTGGGGTGTTATGGAAGGGGGGTGGGGTGGGTGGGTTAAACATGTTTGATTTACGTAGTCTTCACGTCTCCCAAGTTTTTGAGCAGTCATGTCAATTATTCTTCGATTTAAGTAATCGACTCATTCACAAGAACAAATTAAATACCTTTTATCCCACTACGAAAATTGGTAGAGCCCGTAGTTTTCGTGAAACGGAATCGTTAAGTAACAAGACTGTGTATGCTTTTGACGAAAAGATGACATGACAACTTTCGGTATTTTCGAAAAATCTTCGTTATTTTTTACTTTTCACAAGATTTCACCGAAAACAGCACTTTTTCCGGGCTGATGTTGGTAACGAGATTACAGTGTATTACCAAGATGGCGGAACACTGCCGCAGCAGCGGCTGAATCATCTGAGGAGCTTGTTACTGACATGGCTTCATCTGCCGGGACGGGGTTGATGTGGCCTACAGACTCACCATTCTCCACACTATTGCCCATCTCCGCGTAACTGTGGAAAAATTAATAAAAACAACGAATCAGTATCTAGGGTTTGTATGGGAATCCGATGCTAAATAGGTTCAGAGCCACCTTAAAGTTTTGAAAATTTAAGGTGCATGGCTCTGAACCTACAGGATAGAATTTTTAAAACTTTTCAAAAATAAAAAAATGGGGTCACCGTGCTCGTTTTTGAGTTATAAGCTCTTAAAGCTAAATTTAGGGTTGGTTTATACAAGTTATACCGTTGCTAAGGTAACCGTTTATGTCAAGTAGGTGATAAAAACTTGTTTATCAATAATTTGGCATTCGTTTGATATCATTATTTTAACATCAACTGACATAGGATGGCAGTAGCGATCAATCAAAGCATAAGGGCTGTAATCTTCGCAATTGGTCTAATATTAGCTTAACCTTTTTCAAGAATTATTTTAAAAACTCACGTCGCTTGTATTAAACTCCTACTTACCATTGTTGGTCCGTAAATCCCGCACAATAATTATGCACCAATCCAGAATCGCTTTCATACAGTTCCGGCAAGTGACTTGGATCAGCAGCCATCTTTATTTTTTTTGTTACTCACGAACTGTTATTTTATTCTTCCAGGATTTAAAATGATCCAGGTTCTAAAGTAATCATGGACATCATAAGACATGCAATTCATCTCAATATTAAAGCAGTAATAAATGTAAAACGTACTTCAGTTTTTATACAAAGAGATTAAAAAATAACTTGTCACTAGAAAATTCTCGAACGCAATCAATGGTTGTACTATAAACCTCACCTTCTCGATCCGATTGTGGCAAAAAGTTTCGTTCTTCTCAGTTTTAATTAGTTACAATCACTCCCCAGTGAATTTCAGAATGAAAGTCAATGTATTCTCCGCAAATCGTGGTAACCTATTCGTCCCAAGTTCCAATCTTACGTTTGTTTTGCTTGCCAAAAGTGAAAATATTCATAGAGAACGACTGTTGGAACCTGGGTTCCTTATTTCGCGCCAAAACAGACGCGTGCACCGGCTTTCCCGCCATTTCTTTCGCCTGGCGCGCGCCCGCGGCGATTCAAAGCAAACAAAAAATATTTTCGCGATCGATAGATTGGAGGTTTTTTTTCACCGTTTTAGGGGATTTTTTTAAGTTGGAGAATGCCTTCTGTGTATAATATTTTAAACTCTTAAGTCGTCTTGCTATTGAGAGTCACAAACATGTGAGTGAAAGGCGTATATTTCTGATATTTCAACTCTATCTCAACATGACCCACGATAGCGTAGATGACATCGGCAAAGTTACAACTTTGTTGCAAGGTAAACTCATAAGCTTAAAAACTTTCATAAAGAGGACATTTTCTTCATTTTCTTCAGTTAAAGGCAGTTAATGTAAACATGTTTACGTAATTATGCAGTGG
This sequence comes from Desmophyllum pertusum, assembly GCA_029204205.1. Taxonomy (NCBI): domain Eukaryota; kingdom Metazoa; phylum Cnidaria; class Anthozoa; order Scleractinia; family Caryophylliidae; genus Desmophyllum; species Desmophyllum pertusum. The sequence goes on along the minus strand of MU825452.1, from coordinate 100,733 downwards.
ACGAGTCAGCGAACTTGAACTCTTGGTAAAATTTATGGTAAACCCAGGGGAAAACGAAGATGAGAGGTTTTTTCTTCAACTCTCATCGACTATCGATCATCTCGCGAGAGTCGTCAAAGAATCTCAAGAAAAATTTGAGCAGGTTTAAATTCGATGAGAGCGCATGAGAGTCGCTAAGAGGGCGAGAGTTTGAACTATCAACAACTCTCATCTTTGTTTGGCCGGGCGTATTAAACATTTGTTTCAATTTTTTAACAGCTCTTGTCAAAGATTTGCGTCAAAACCAGAGCAATGAAGAGAGGGTCACAGCCCTGGCTGATCGCATAACTAATCTGGCGAACAGAATGCATCAACTGGCGTTTGATAGAACTGAAAATAATGCAGCGTTAATTCAGATGCACAGCTGTGCCGTCACATTGTGGAATATTGCTGTGGCGATGAAGACTGGTGGACAATCTGGAACAACTTACAATGCACGATGTAAGAATTGTTTTCATTATTATTGTTATTTATCCGGTGGAGGATACAGATCCAGATTTGCTCAAAAGGGCAGGTGTGGGGTGGGTTTACGATCTTTCGAGGGAGAGCCCCCTCTCCCCCGCCCCCCTACCCTAGATATTTGGTATGTAGGTACTAGAAGTAGAAGGAAGTATTTCACTCCTTCTTGGTTATAATTCCTTTTGTAGTTAATATTTGGTTTAGTAGCAGAAATGTAACTTACAGATGTTTCAAACATGGTATTAACATGTACCCAATGAATGTAACATTTTGTTATTTAGGTGGCCTTGGGAATTTTTTATTAAAGTGTATATGCAGCAAAACTATATGTACAATAAGGCCAGCGTATTTTGTAATAGTATTTTTTAAAATGCATTTAGTTTTGTTATGGAGTAGACAAGGAAAAACCAGTTTAAATTATAAAGTACATGATTGTCAGGGATGTTTTGTAAATTTTATTTTGATTTCAGTGCGACATGCAGCATGTAAACTGTCATTTTTGGCGAATGCTACTGAAACAAGCGAGGTAACCTACAGAAAGCAATTAGTGGTAAGTTCTTAACTCTCTAGGCTTAGCTTGTCGCGCTATATATAAGTTAGGTCAAATTTGTATTCCAAAATGGGCATTTTGCCGGGACCAAGGGAACTATCCTACACCTGAGTTAGTCACAGTACGAAGTTGGTATATACCGTAAAAGCTCTATTAAGCCCCCGGGGTGCTTATTTAATTTCAGGCCTCAAGAAGGGGGGGCTTATTAGAGAGGGGGGCTTAATAGAGAGGGGGGGCTTATTTCAAATCATAAATTTTCAAGAAAATTCACATTAATTTTTCAAACTTTACTATTAACACCACTAACTAAAATAGAACAAGAAATGGGTTATGTATGACCGTCTTACAAAGGAAACGTCATTTATACCCTGACTCGACGATAGTTCTGGAAATTAAAGACCACGTTTCAATACAAAAGTGACTGAAACGCCAGAAAATATTGCTGAAAAGTCATTTACATCAGCCTGACGGAAGGAGGGGTGGGGGGAGGGGGGGGGGGGGGGCTTAATAGAGAGGGGGGGCTTATTACAAAATCTGACTTCCAAAGGGGGGCTTATTAGATGGGGGGGGGGGGGCTTAATAGAGAGGGGGGGGGGGGGGCTAAATAGAGCTTTTTACGGTATATGCCCCAATTATTGCATAAGTTGTAAAACTAACAATTTTTATGTTTGCATTTCCTTGCATACTTAAAAAACAAAATCAAATAAAACGGGTCAATTCTCAGCGATTAGGTGATCATTTTTGTACTCTAACATTTAATTGGTCTTCTATGCTTAGATGACAACTAAAACAGGGAGAGCTTGGCTGGGTGAGTATTCCGCGAAATAAATACAAAAAGTATTAGGCAGTGCTCACTAGTTATTTGCATTCGTTTTCATTTCAATCTGCATCATTGTCTCTTTCAGACTGTCAGAATCCAGCCATGGCAGAGGAATGTCTTACCCTAGCATCCGAGGCAAGTTATAGAATTATTGTCTTGTTAATTCAGTTTAGGTTAACTTGACTCTGTGACTACTGATTGTATAATTCAAAACAACATTCATCTTTAACTTCAAGTTATTATTGTATATTATATAGTGTTGGGATGGCTTGCAAAAGTTGTGGTCATCAAGAGGTGAACAAGATTCGTCAAGTACAGCAGAGCAATCCAAGCAGATTACAGAGAGTGAGCGGTATATGTTCAGAGTCTTTTGTTACAGAGCTGAAGCTGTGAGTATAATTGTGAGGCTTGATATAGTAATAGTGTTTGCAATAATAGTATGAAGATTTTTTGATTGAGTTGAGTATTGCTTATTTCTAGAACGTTCAATGTTTATTTAACAGGGCTTCTCATTGAATCATCAAGATGAAGCAAAACTGTATGTAATTAAAGCTAAAGAACTCTTGGCAAGACTTCCTGCAAAAGAGGTGAAGGGTATAGTGATTATATTTTTTTTAGAAAATGGTCTTAAAATGAATTGTGTGAATCATGAAAATCATTTTGTAATTTTTCTAAGAGGCATAACCCTGGCAGAACTGTGCTACAACTTTGGTGTTGATACATACTACAGAGAGGAATACGAAAATTGTATTTCCTGGCTCAGGTAGGAAGCATTTTAGAGACAAGATTGTTATTATTTTTTCTATCTAGTATCCCGCAATAGATTACTGTCAGTATACTTCAACATGAAAAATGCATTTTAATAGACAAAAAAGTATAATACCTATCATACGTGTCCAGACAGTTAACGGTCAAGTTAAGAACTGACTGTTATTATTTCAATTTCCTGTAGGGAAAGTTATGATCTTAGAAAAGGGAATAATCCTTTTGGAGCAAAGAAACAGGTATGTGCTTAAATAGAGTTAAATCACATCCTTCGTATAGTTTACAATAATTGTTATGTTATTATTTTTTGTTATATTCTGAATTTTCCTTACTTACAGCAGGCAACTACTCTACGTCTTATGGCTAATGGCATACCTTGACTGGGACTCTAAAACAACACTGGCAGTTGGCTCTTAATGCAGTTGGTAATTTTAATTATTTTTATTTTTTGGTAATTTTTATCTTATTTTAACGGTAAACCTTAACTGAACTGCTGAAAAATTAGGTCTCAAGTCAGTGTTACCATACAGTTTATAGAGATTCTTAGTTTGGAAATATCTTTCAGAATAAAATAAGATATTTTTTAGAAATCACTTATAAATATGCAGTAATAACAGTTTACCTTAGAAAAACACTGTACAACATTGTTATTTTGTGATATCGTCAATTATTATAAATTACATCTAGAAAACTATCGAAAAACAAGCTCAGTGTTTCAAAACCTTTGCAAAAATTAACTTCATTTTTTTCATTAATTTTTTGCAGACCTTGCAAACTCTGTAAGTATTATACAATTTTTGGGCGTTTATATTAAATACTATTCTCCGGCTGATTGATAGATATATGTTAATTATGTTTGTATAGGAGTATGGACATCCAGCTGGTCTTTATCTAAAGGCCAAACTTCTTATAACTGGAAATGGAGATGAAACATTTCCGTCTTCTAGATTGCAATCAGGTATTCAGAGAACAAAGAATGATTTTATATTTCATGTTTTTTGTCAATTTGTTGATTTTTCTTGCCTGAGGAAACAGATGTCACTCAGTTCTGCTGCTTCTCGTGAGACTTCTGAGATTCGACTCGAAAAAATCCATACTGATGACTGACCATATATACCTATACAAAGATCCTTTTAGTGTAGATCTTACTGGCCTGTTAAATTAAGCTCCTTGGATTTTGGTGCGCAATCAGCAGTGGCGGATCCAGACCTTTTCGCCCATAAGGGGTGGTGGTGGTGGGGGGGGGGGGGGGGGGGGGGGGTGTTGGAGGGGGGTGGGAAGGCCCCTCCCCTAGATCCGCCACTGCGTGGATCTCTGTAGAGCTACGTCGTCAGTATGGAATTTTTCGGGTTAAATCTCAAACGTCTCTCGATTGGGGGAATAATTGAACACGCAAAAAGTCGTCTGTTTAGTCAGGTTATCGGTATTGTATGCTTTTATATTATTGGTAATGTTTCTTTATGTAGCCTTTGAGGAAACTCTTCAGCACCCCGACTTAAAGGTGGACCTTGGGCTGTGTGCAGTAAATCTGGCCGTCCAATACAAGAGGTGAAACGATTAGTTAAAGCTAAATAGCAGAAGGCAGTTCATGTAAACCGGTCGAATTACAGTCTTCCTTCAATCGTCGTTCCAATCTCAGCCACACACACAGTCATGATATTTTTAACCCAATAATTGATTACTTACAATTCGTATTGATTGTGTGTCCACACAGTCATGCTTTCCTCTATTTAATTTGTGTCGCTTTTAAGTTCATTACGTGTTAATCTCCGATTTCTTATAACATGTAACCGGACTAAGAAAATGCAGCCTCCTCTTCCTCTCAATCTTCATGCTTCATGTGCACAAACTGTCGACTGCTACTCCCAAATTGGACGTTACAGCCACACCAGGCGCTGCAACTCCAGAAGCTGATTCTAAGGGCGCGTCAGCGTTGTCCTGCGGGACAGAGCTCTACCAATGTAGTGACTAAGAGTATTCTACCCCCACCCCCACCCTCCCTCTCCGCCCTGGATGGGAGTTGGTCCAACATTTTGTTCGTGCCCGACTTCGTGCCCATATAGAGATTATATACGTTAATCGAAGGGGCATTGAATCCTGGACCATTATCAAATTAGTGGAAAGAGAAACTGACTGGTTTATTATTTTGCGTTTTAACCTGCAGAACAGAGTTGGCTTTTGATTGCTTGAAAGTCCTGGCAACTAGATTTAAAAATTCTCCAGATCTTTACAAAATTCAACTGGAGCACTTAGTAAGTTTTTAAATATTAAACTCACGACTCTAAAACTCTACTGATAACAATAACTAATTCCCATACATTTATTTCCTTTATATGTAGGGAATATACTTATTCCCTTTGAGTAATTAACGTAACTTAATAGTAATTTTTGTTATCCTCATCTTGGAAGGAACTATTGCTGAAACACAAAAAGGATGAAGCTGCAAAAGAACTTATTGAAAACTGCATTGTTGGTATGTTCCTCTTTACATTATGATTGATTGGTCAGTGTTTCTTGAGAAATGGAGTCGCTATAGAAGTTCTATGCTACTAGTCTACGATTTTGGAACTCTTTGGGACTGCTGTACACACAAGCCTTGGGAAACAGTATCTAGTGTTAAAACTGTGAGCCTGCTGAGAAATATTACTCCTTTCATTCATCTTAGTTTTATAAATAACAGCCAGACGTACCCACCCACTCGGATGGGTAGGCCTACACGTAGGCTGAAGGGGGAGACACAAGATAATCCAGAAGACTAAGGTTCTACGCAAAGTCCTGAGTTCGCGATTCTATAAAAGTGCTTTATTTGTTACTTCTGATTGTTAAAAAAAACTGGATTTGGTTTTGTTTTTCAGATCAAATAGGAACATCTCTTGATTCTGAGATGTGTCAAAGATTCCATATTCTTTTATGGGAAAAAGCTGCGGCTGCTTACGAGGTTGGTGACTGGTAATTCATGTACTATAAGGGCCAATCACAAAAAAAGAACACAAAACAAGCGAGGAACCAATCAGAAACCTAAGCAAATACATGTAACTGGCGCCAAGCGTGGGAAAACGCGTGCGACCAAGTCACTATATATTTTTACTGCATGATTGGCATTTAATTGTAGTGGCGCGAGTTTTCCGAACCAATCACAGAGTGTAGTAAAGCAAAACCAAAGCAATCGGTGTTACCTTCGACGGACTCACTTTTTTTTATCGCACGCAATTAGTCTAAACGCGTCACGCGTCACGCGCGACGCAATATACTCCAGCTGAAATTCGGAACATCTGATAGGACCTTGACGTGTAAGGGAGCTGATCGTGACGCACAATTTCTCCTCAGGGAAAAGACTACAACGAAGCCTTAAACTGGTATAATTACTCATTGAGCATGTTCTCTTCAAAAGAGACAAATGGAAAGAATATTGGAAAACTGCAGGTTGGTGGTGGAATTGATGTTTTGTAAAATTACTTTTTAAAGGAGTGATATATTATAAAGTCATTTTTGCGAAGTGCAAAATTGAAGAAAGCCTCAAAATAACAGTTTACTGAGGTAGAAAAATACCAAAGAGGTGATAATAAACCAAACAGGAACAAGGATGGTTAAGTGATTTACTTGATTGATATTGGTTCTTTTTGTTACAGAGGAACAAATGCTCTAGTTACATGAATCTCCAGGATTATGAGAAGGTCTGTCACTAAAGTCGCTTATCATTTGTCAAGTCTGGCCTGCCGGACCGATGAGTTAGTAAACTGTTGCACATCAGTTTGTAGTATCAGCTTTTGCAATATAACTCACCAGTTTTCCTCTAGTTCAGCCCGGAACGCGGAATCGAAATCTCAGACTTTTCAGTTTGTGCGGGAGAAATTAACAGTCGGTGCCACAACTACTGAAAAAATTGTCATTGAATTTTTCTGTCTTCGTAAAAAAATAACAGCTAGTGAAGAAGGCTGAAGCTCACACAAAACGTCAGAAAACATTTTATATTAGATTTTTATGGTGCTGTTTGTTACTCCATTGATCAAGACAGTCTAGCTAGGCTGTTTTCTGTTGCGTACTTACGGGTTGTTTTACTATTTCTTGTTTGTTTGTTTGTTTTGTTGTTGTTCGTTGTTTTTTAGGCCAAAGAAGCTATAGTAGAAGCGGAGCAAAGTGACCCTGAAAGTCCTGTTATATACTTCTACAAGTTTAAGATTGCCCTTATGGAAGGAGAGGATGATACTGGTTAGTGAGCACTATTCTAACTGTCAGGAGTAAAACTAACAACAATCAGTCTTGTAAGTGTTTTCTGTTTTTTTTTTTACTATGCTTTAGCTGTAGATGCAATGACAAAGATGAGTGAGGTTGGTTCAAGGCAATATAAAAACGTCACAGAAACTGATGCTCACGGGCTGATATGTCTTGCTGCGCAGTTGGCTCTAGAGGTATGCTTATAATAAACATTTCCGGCCAGAACAACCATAAAAAAACTGACCCTGAATGCTACAATGGAGGTGCTACCTTTATGCGAGCATCACTAGTTGTTCCAAACCCTTTTGAACTACCTTAGATTAGCCTATTTGCTTACTTAGGTCAAAGTACCAGATTCAGTTGGAATAATAACTACTGTGCCATTTTGAATCGAAATCCCGTCTTCGGTGGACAGCGGTTTTCGGCAGAGACGTTGGCAAGCGACATGACGGATCCCGTGATGCATCACGGGATTAATTTCCGAGTTGCCTTTTACCTCTGTTTCAAAACGAGTCCAGGTACACAGCCTTTCATATGAAAATGAGTTTTACCTGCACGTTTATTGTCTTGCAATTCAAACCCATTTTCATATGAAAGGTTGTGTACCTGGACTCGTTTTGAAACAGAGGCAAAAGGCAACTCGGAAATGGCCTATTATTGGTTAATGGTTATGTATAGAAACCACCTCAGTGGAATGATTACTTGCAAATCGAATGTAGCCTGTATATTTTCTTTAGTATATTTCCTTTCCTTTAGCAAAAGAACCATAAAGTAGCTGTCAGTGCTCTGGAGAAAGTTGTAGCAACCAGCAGTGATAATCAGCAGGTTCTGACGTCACTTAGGTACACTATTGTACATATTGTAAACTCATTTTTACATTACACATATGGGTAAATATCCTCTGTGTTATTGGCTCTTTCTGATCACTCACCTGGTCAAGAAGGACCTGTAAAATGCTGTTCTCTTATAGTGAAAACATATGCCACGTTTTGATAACGCACCTTTTCGCAGCTTATTATTCTTTGTTTGTCCCTTATTTTAAAATCCTGACTATTGAGTGCACCTGACTAGTCAAACTCCTGGTTTGTTGAAGGCCCGGCATGTTTTGGTTGCTCTTCATATATGAGACTGAGACTATTTATTGCTTTGGTTTTATGAAATAAGGTCTTTAGATCTACTTTTTCGTTAGACAATATACAAGCATTGAGCTGCTATTTCCATACAACACTTGATGGTTTCATTTGCTCTGATGATAATATCATCGTGAATTTGTTTGAAATTAGGTGTCTGACAAGATTGAAACTTACTCAGTGTACAGATTCAGGAGCAAGGTAAGTTCAATCAGCTTATTTATTTATTTATTTATTTATTTTGGTTTTCGGGTTCAGAGCTGTGCTGAGCAAATATGTTATTTCAGACTTCAGAAACAAAATCGAAACAAGTCATAGTTGGCTTTACGCAAGTTTTCCCACGCTTGCCACCAGTTACATGTTTTTGCTTCGAGTCCCGATTGTTTCATTACCGTCACAATTTGTGGCAATTGGTTTAAATTTTACAACAATAAAGGCAATGCAAAACCAGTGCTACTGGCTTGAATTATATTTTTGTTGTGATTTCAATAAATTGTGTATGTTTTCTTCTCAACACAGGAAAGGTTGTAGCAGTTTCCTTCAGTACCTACAGACCGGTAAGTGCTCACTCTTAACGTGTAGGATTCCTGTAACAACGTAATTTGTTCAAAAGGACAATCCTCTTGTTGATGAATTGTTATGGAAACATATCAGCTTTCTTCTGCACTTTTTGTCAGCTCTGGATCGTTTAAATCAGATGCAACAAGTGGGCGATTCTGATGTGCAAGCGGAGGCCACGTGGTTTATGAAAATTGGTGAGCTTGTGATGCCAGTAAAATACAGTATCTGTTAGTTTGGCGGAGGTTGATTACTACATGTATGTGAGATCTGACTAGTCTACACGGGTTGCCAAAATAAAGCTAGCTCCAACGTTGAGTCCGATTACAGTTGAATCATGATCCGTGCCTGAAATTTAGATCACCCGGCTTTATATCTGATGTTTGTCATAAGCGTAATGACCGTCTTCACATCCAAGTTTTTCCTAGGCTCGATTTCCTCCTCTCTCTCGAGTCCGGTCTTCGTTTCTCCCCGAAAAGGGGGATGAGCGTGGATGCCTTCGGGGGAGGAGCGTGGGCTCATTTTCCCGAACAGCGGCTAAGTTTTTCCCTTTTCAAGAAAGTGAACTTTTACAGTAAAACTCTATTTAGGAGATGTTACCGAAGTAGTTGTAAAAGACATTCCTTTTTAGTTTCATTCCTTTTGTTACTAAATAAAACCAAGCTCGAAAAGACATAGCCGCTTAAGGCGGTAGTTAACCTGAATGCCATTTTTCCGCCACTTAACATGGGTTTAATGGAAATATCTCGTTCATGTTTCAAGCAATCCAAAAACTCTCTGCTTAAAACATGAATCTATGTTATGAGGTGTTTTGTAAATTTTTGGGTGATTTTTGGGTATTTTTGGGAGGAGATAGTTTTTCTCAAAGGAGTTGTAAAATTTAGGGAAATAAGAAATATTGAAGATTTAATGTAGTTTTGAAATTAGAATTTGAAGTTAAAAATTAGTAGATTGACATTGACGACAGTTGATAACCATGCAAGAGCACCCGCGTGGGTATCAACTGTGACTGTCTGTTGGTGTTCCAAAAAATTTAATACCATGATATATATGTGACTGGATATTTTACTATTTTCAGCTTGGAATCTGGCTTTGGAAAGTACTGAAAGCAGCTTAGACATGCAAGAACTTTTCCTGCTTTGTTACAAGGTATATTGAATGAATTCGTTTTTGAAAATGACATTTTCCTACTGAGAATGACTTATTTTAGAGCCAAATGTTTTATGAGGGTCTCTCTTTGAGACCCTGGGAACGAGGTTGATCCCAACCCAGATGCGCCAACACTTTACTCTTATTGAAGTCTCCTACAACGGCCACCTCTCTACAATGACCTGTTAATTCAGCTCTAGCGATCGTGATCTAAACATTAAACGTTATAGTAATGTAATCATCACGTCCTTGTCTTTTTTATTTGTTAGTTTTCTTGCTTGTGTCCCACGGAATCATCAAACTTAGTTCGTCAAAAGAATTGCCTCGTTGATGGCAGCTGCATGTGCGGTTCAAGCAGCAAGAGAACGGAACACTGGCGAAGCCGAGAAGGTTTGTTTAAGTCAAACTAAGAACAAAATACGTCATGATCAGGAAAAGTGATGTGATTGTGTGATTGTTTTTAGTAGTTTGTTTATGACACATGTATCAACCTAGAGATCGATAACGCGTGTATTATGCTCATCATAGCACGGCGCCGACGTCTTCTTTCTTATGAGAGCTTTGAGAATTGCTATTCTTCGAGAACGGACTGAGCCCGCGATTTTTCCCTCCCGAAGTTACTAAGCAACGTGACGTATCCTCATTGCGCCATGCTGACGTTCGGAGAACTCGTGAGTACTCGCGCTGTTTCTTGATTGGATAAATTAAGAATCGGGAACTCTTCGAGTGCCGAACGAAGATTTTCCAAAAACGGCAGTTGTTTCTCCGACTGTATCAAAGAAACCATCATCAGTGTAATTTCGCCGTGTGCAATCTGAATTTAAGTTCCTCGACTACGAGGATTTTCCAAAAACGAAGCTTGTACTCGACTGAAATTTGTTGCTCAGACTAGTTCTGTGTTTCACAGAAAGCGCGTCTATCTTAGTTAAATGTCTTATTTTCCGCAGAAGAAGCTATTGAGACAGTGTCTAGAAACATGTTTGAAAACTTGCCGTGATCTACGTAAAAAGATAGGAATTGGAGGGTCAGGCAGCAGCCAGAAAGGTATGAGTAGCCCGTAACAGTGGTTTTGTACTTCTGGAGTTAAATACAGAATGATGAGATACTAAAGCCCAAGATAGTGAATAAGCTTAGGTAAAAACACTCAGACGCAAAAAACTGATCAGAAATATGGCTGGCTTAGTGTTTTTTTTTAAACTTTTTTTTTTTAACTTTTTTATTTCGTTCCCTATTACAAGCTATACAAACAGACAGACTGTACCTTAATTAGATCTGTACCCAAGTCAGAAACATTCTGTAACTTCCTTTTCAGACGAGTCCATGGTACTGCTGACATTGTATGAATTCGAGGCCAAGGCACAACTGGGCGATTCAGACCTGTCCTTTGTGTCTGGACACTGCGGAAGCCCTGCCCACACGCTGATCCTGGTACCTTTGAAACCCTTGCTGGTAAACAATATGTACATTGTAATTATTTATACTTATGGAGGACATGGGCAAACCCTGACGCCCCTGTCAAGACTGACTTTACACCCTGTAACGTGCACTGATGTTCGACCATGTTCACTTCCATTGCAAATTGTTTCGAATTTTCTTGTGATTAATACAGCACTCGCAGTTGAATCTCCTGCCTACTACAGAGAGATAAGCATGAGAGCTTTGAGAGTTGCTATCAAGAAACATCTAGCTATGGACGTGGTTGACTTCACTAAATTAAGGTAAACGATCATCGTCTATTGCGGTCACTGATTTCCTGGTGTTGTAGCTCAGTATTTGATTATCCCCCAATTCTCATTGTATGCGGCTGGCTCACTACAAAGCCTTCGATGCTCTTGGCTTTAACCTTTCATTTCCCAAGTGAAGAGAAAGCGAGGCGCGGTGACCAAAATGGTTAGCCCGTTGAGCCGGATCGAGCCCATTGCCTCTCTCCAACCAGGAGTATAAATGGGTACCGGCGAATTGTCAGGACAACCTAACAAAAATGCTGAGGGGGTAACCTGCGATGGACTAGCATTCTATCCAGGGAGTAGCGATAATCCTGCTCGCTTCATGCTATAGAAATCGGAGTTCCTCGCCATGTAGCCTGATAAGCCACCTGGCAATTAGGCTTCTTTTTCCCAAGATAAAACAACTTTCTTTAAACTTTGTAAACAAATTCTTACGGGCTGAGGCTCAGGCTGATTGTTTAACAGGAAATTGTTCTCTTTTTTTATTCTTGTACAGCAAAGCTTTCCACAGTCTTGTACACCATGCATTGAGTAGTGGTAGTAGCAGCGATGCAGAGAGCAAGGAGGAAGCCTTAGCTGTTTACCAGGACATTTGTGAAATAATCGAGAACCAAGCAAAGGTAAAAGGCTGCTGTCAACCGGATACTAGAATATACTAAGTAATGCGCTGAAAAAGCAACCTGGTTCCCAGGGCTTTTCCCTTCTAAACCGCAAACTGATTTAGAAGGGAAAAAGCCCTGGGAACGAGGTTGCTGAAAAAGTAGCCGCTGGTGAATTGAATCTTGAACGATAAATTATGATTGGCCCATTGCGTCTTGAGAAACTTTTCAAAATGGTACACTTAGTACTGCGGGAAGGCGATAAAACCGAGCTATCAGCCAATTTCAAAAATCAGTAGGTAGAACTAAATAGATAAAAAAGGTGGTCATTTTTGTAGAATATTTCTTGCTGCCATTTCAATTAACTCATTGATGCCAGTATGTTCTGTAGAAATACAAATCACATGCGTCAAACCTGTTTAAAGGAGCTACGACACGGATGGTGCATCTTGAAAAAATTCGCCAATTTTTTCAAGTTCGTCGTTTGCCATCCGTCTTAATCTTCTCCATCCTCAACCATAATTGTTCCTGTTTGGTTTTATTATCACCTCTTTGGTGTTTTTCTACATTAGTAAACTATTATTTTTAGGCTTTTTTTTCAATTTGAAGGTGATTTTGCTCTTCGCAAAAAATGACTTAAATTATCGTGACAGAGCTTCTTTAAAATCCAGGGCTGCTATCCTGAGATGCAAATCTTATGGCTGATGACAAGTGCCTGGAACTGCGGGATAAACCTATTCAGGTATGATTTTCATGTATTTAAAATTGGACATCGTTCGCTTATCAGAGGGGACCCTTGCCAGAGGTTCGAGTTTAGCCTTATTTTGATCTGAAACTTGTGTGTGGCACAATCTGCGTCTTCCTTTCCTTTTTTTACTGTTTCTAGTGCCAGTAAACACGAGGCCGGAGAGAAGTGGTGCGCATTGGCCATGAGGCCTGCTTCACCATTTGCCTACATTCAAGTGTAACTATGAAGATAAGGTACAATTGAACACTATCAGCAATGTTGTTGCTGGCTCTTGTCACTTTGTTGTTGTTGTTGTTTATTTGTCGCACTACATTTGTATTAAGATTAAGCCTAGAAAATCAACAATGCCTTGCTTTAATTTAACACCAATTACACTGTTTCTGACCCTAGATGACTAAAGTGTACGGCGATATCTTGGATCGCATGGAAAATAACAACGTCAAAGGCCAAGTTTGAAGAGTGACCTGACCTATGACCTGACCTTTGACCTAATCCGGGTCTACCTGAACTTTTGACGGTAATCCACGAATGTATGATGTTCTGTGCCGTATTTTGATACTTTTTTCTCCAACAAGTTATATTGGAGGGACTATCCCTGCCTCAGGCTGCCTTATTGCCTGGATAAATTGAGCATTGACTTTTAATTTTCTAAAAAGTGTGTTCTTCTTCTGAAGAAGAAATTTCAAATCTCCTTTGACTTATTCAAGCTGCTGGTCGTCTCCTACTATTTTACAGAACATAAAATAAATAACATGCGACTCTGTAGCTCAGCAACATTTCTCTCGTGTTCTCGTATAATATCACTGTCCCCCAAAAATAAGGGGGACAACGGTTAGCCCCTGCAAGTATGAAATATGTGTAAGGCTCCAACGTTGAGCCACCTAACAACCCGATCCATTGGATTGAAACAGACTTAAATATTTTTTAAGTATGAAATTGAGTTTTCAGTAACGAGAAATCCAATTACTTTTTGCGTTATCAAAGAGTTCATTAGATTCTTTTTTTTGTTCTAAAAACCTTCATTTTATTTTAATTACACCTTAAATCATTATACTATTTTACATAATCGAAAGCTCCGTTATGTCCATCAGTTGTCCTTCAGATCGAGGGTACGAATACCATTCTTGTTCCCAGAGCCTCCGTTTCTTTTGGTCACGTGGTCGGCGAAACGAGGGGCTCTGGGAACGAGAATGCACGAATACGTGAAATATTTTTCAAACCTAGTGCGCGTGTTCAAGATCCATACATGAGTGCGCGTGCGCGTCATTTCCAAAGAAACATCCCGGCCTCAAAATGGCGGCAATTTTGAAATTCCCGGTATTTGTTTTGATTTCGCGGGGTTAGGGCCGTCACAGAACAGATAAGGTTTTTACCTTGAAGACAATTCCGAAAGAGACTCTTCTTTCACATATCTTTTTTAGAAAAATAATTATCTTTGCAACAATAGTGAATTTTTCGCTTGAAGTCTAGCGCTCGTAAGTGAAACATGAACTCTGTGAGATATGCTTTCGTCATAGCGCGACTCAAAGCGCCAAAACAGCCGAGCATGTGCACTCACTTTTCCGCTGTGCCTGTCACGCTTATCTCGTTCCCAGAAACTCCGCTTTTACTGATCTACAACAGGGAGGAGTGAGGGCTTTGGGGGCGACACTTGTTTTAAGTAGTTGTACTTGTAAATCGATCTTCACCTTCACCTATCCTCGTCATGTCATGCGCAGAAGGCCTCTACACTCTGCCGCCAACCAACTCTGTCAGCCGCTACGGTATACACCTCGCACCCCAGTACTCAGATATATCCGTAACGGGAGGTGCGAAGGCCTATTGGAGGTTTGAAATTAGCGATTTGGGGACTTTTTTGTGTTAGAAATTTTCTGGCGGATATTTTGGGTAGAAAGATTTTGGCGGGACTTGTTTTAGGGTTGATAAAAAGCGTACCTATTAAGCTTTCTTGATTTTAATGTCAAACAATTGTATCAAGGTGGGCGCATTAACTATCTCGCACGTACTCTTGATGTTTTTCTACTTTATTTTTTTTTACGCGGAGAAAAAAGAGACTTTTGGGGGGTTACGTTCTGGGCCGTAGGACTTTTTTGGGTCTAATTTTAGCCTAATGAGACACTTTTGGGTCAAAAGATTTGGCTTCATTCGCACTTCCCCGTCACTAATATACCTGAGTATAAACCCCCCTCCCCCTGGGCCCCAAGACCTCCATCCAGCTCTTCTTCTAGATGTGTGTGACGGGAGTGGCCGATCTGTCTT